>JZLH01S0034379.1:107354-121213 GCA_001188425.1 Eucidaris tribuloides
AACTAATATACAGGATTAGGAATAAATAGGATTGATTACATCTTGGTGTCAAAAGGTCAAGGGTCCAAGGTCACAGGTCAATTTGTGTAGCAGGCAAATCATCTTGTTTGGTAAGAATGGATTGTTTTTGTGAAACGTGGCTGAAGTATGTATCACTACACGATTGGAAAGGCCGGAATAGGACTACATTTTGGCGTTAAGATGTGTCAAGGGTCATACGTCGTAGTTCCCATTAGGTATAGGCCTATTATGCACCCAACACTTACTACATTATCCATAGAAAGGAGTCATGGGTTATCGAAAAATTTGGCTGAAATGTTTAACATACTAAATTCTGACGTCAGAAGTCAAATTTCAGAGGTTACAGGTCAGCTTTCGTTCAGTGCAATAAAATGTCAAGAAACGAAAGATGGATTTTCAGGACACTTCTCAATAGGCTGTATCACTATAAATCATCTTATGTTTGTCTGTTTAATGATTTCTCTCTCAACTAATTGATTTCCAATGGTAGTAGAACATAGTTCACTAGCCACCCCACTCCCATTAAAATGTGCAGCTCAGTTGTTTTCAAATAATTGTCTCACGACCAACACTAGTTTTTCTCAGGATGCCATTTTCCCGCCGTTTGTTTTCGTCATTTTGGGGATTATGTTTTAAACCTGTCGCTCTAAAAATATTATGATAATAAACATCTCTAGCACTCGGGCCTTCGTTAAAACAAAACACGAGGGCGGAGAGGTTCTCGGCAGGAGCCTGCGATCAACAGGTGAAGTGCGCAACTTCAACCCATTACGACGTGCCTTCACGATCCTAGCGTTCAAGTTCAGCCTGTGCTAATAGGAACCCAGCGGAGCGCGCTGGTTGCTTCCTTCTTACACGAGGTCATGACCCCGCGATTTACGGTGTCGTCTGAGCAGCAAAGATGGCTGTTAAAGTGGCATTATTATTTTGACCTGGTTTTCCACGATGTGTTTGGCAGGAGAGTGAAAAGTACTTTCACGGCTCACAACGTGTTCATGTGTGTAGGTTCCCTGCATGCAAAATATTCCCTTAATTTGTTATAACAAACAAATGGACAAACAAGCCAAAAAGGGAAACAGGACAAGCACTCAAAGTACCAATACAGGAACAAGTAAACAATCAAATTACAGAGAAAGAAACCAGGAGACAGAAAACAAGGATCTAGGTTTACACATACATTTAGTTTGTATAATTAATTTGATTTATGTATCGATTTGAAGTGCCCTTGTATTTTTGGTGTTGTTTCAGATCGATTCCGAAGCAATATTAGAAGTAATTATTTACTTGTTATTAATGTATTCTTTCTTTGAAATAAACTGTCAGGCAATAGTTCAATTACATATTCCCCTTGTTAATAATGACTTCTCTTTTTCTTTCTTGCAGTTTTGAAAATGAAGATTAAAGCGATACGTGAATCCAAAGATGGCAAAAAGTACATCGGTGACACCCATCCAGCCAAGTTCGAAATACTGAAGCAGGGAAGCTTGAAGAATAAAGACTTGAAGCGGCTGATATTTTACGTACGAGAGGGCGCAAACTGCCGGTGCTCTATGCTTGAAAATAGCAGGAACTATCTGCTCGTGATGGGGCACAGGGACCGCAGCCAACCCCGGAAGTTGTTTATGACCTTTGTGCACAGTTGGGAAAAAACGCGCGACTTCCGACGTGCTGTAAAATCGTTTGAAGACCCGGATGCGTGCCCGAACCTCGAGGAGCAAGCGATGGCCGCGGAAGTGGTTGGTAGGGCGCCATCTCGCGGCAACAGCGGGAGACGCGACCGGACCGAGACCCAACCGGAGAGCGTCGATACGGAGCAGACGGCACAACGGCCAACAGCCGAGCAGACAGGAACCCCAGTCCAGGAACGGGTACCGATCACCGAACAGAGAATGGCTGATGAGACACCCCCAACGCCGGTTAGGAAGCCAGGTTCGAAACGTGATAGGACGCGTCGTACGCGAAGACGTCAGTCGCGGAACAGGCAAGAGGCAGAAACGACTGGTAACAACAGACCAACGTCGGGTTAGAAGAAACCTGTAGGATGCAAACTGTAAGCACGTGACTTATTTCTTATTCATGGTCCGTCCGACAACCAACCTCGCTATGCATTTCGGTCTACCATGTCTAAAGAGCCAGGAAAAAAAAGTTTATTGTCGAATGAAACAATTACTGTTGTTCTTTGTCGACCGGTAAAGTGACACTGCTGATGATATTGGATAAACACTCGAACTTTGTGACACGTCGCGTGCATGGGCACATGATCTCAGTAACATGGTTAGAGATGAATCAGTCTTTGAATGTCCGTTGTAGAGGTAAAATGAAAAATCACCTCTTTTGACTCGATTGACGTAAAGGGTGCTCCAAAACTTCCCAAAGACAACGTGAAGAGCCGTCGTAGTGTGGTGAAGTACAACATTTGTTTTATTCTCATAGTTCTCCGCAGTGAAACACTGCAATACTGCAAATTCATGAATGCGTGTCCTGTTTGAAATTAGTTCTTATGTCTTTGGTTGAATTGAGTCAATTGACCAATAAAAAAATGTATGGACTGTTATACTTTCACTGTCAAGGGCCGATGTATTTAATCACAACCATGTTTTTTTATGTTGCATTATGGGAAATAATACATATATATATCTTGGGTCAAAAGAGGGCGCTATTTCGCTTTCTCGAAGATGTGTGTCGGACTATTGCTGTATAGTGTGCTATTATTGTTTTTAAAATGAAGACTGTTTCCCGGGGATAATGATGCGTTATATGAAATGTCCAGATGCTTATGAAAGAAGACTGTGGCATATGAAAGAGGATGTGTGTATCGTAGACGAAAAAAAAAGTGAGAAAAGATGACCGGAACGAAAATGTTGAAGGAAAAAAAAATGAAATAACAGTAACAAAGGAAGAAAGAAAATGAAGGGAGAATCAGAAAAAGTGAGAGATACGTGTGTGGGTGAATTTTCTTAATTGTGGGGCTTCCACAAAACAGCATGTAGTTCCGAAGCAGTATTTCTGTTTTAACGTCGTACATAATATATTTACATTATTTTTCAGAACTAACTTACCTTACACGCCTTTATAATATTAATGTCTTATATTATCAATAAGTTTCCAATTATTGCGATGTATAATGACAAGAAATTGTCAAAAATACTATTTAAACTATAAGGTGAGAAAAACATTAATTTCTTATATCCTGCAAAAATAGGACGTATAATTATTTTGAACTGTAAAATACTTTTGTGTGTGATCACTGTATAGGGAGTAAAATTGCGTTACAAATAAAGCACAACATGCTCACGATATTGCAAGGTAAGAAAACAAAATTGTAACATGTAGACAATTATTTGTGATTCTTTTAGGTAAAATAAATGATCAGGACAGTGGCAAATGCTGTCACCACGCTAGGTAATATATCTTTTTGGTTTGTGACCTTGTCAAATGCTTTGCTTTCTAATAAGTCACAGAAATGGTTTTGGTGACGACGTACTTATTAATATTCACATTCTTACATGTGTTTGTTTTTCCCCATATATTTATTAATTTCTTATACTACAAAAGTCAAATGTGTTTCATTTACGCTGATGTTCATTGTTTCTCGAAAAGCAGTTCTTTTTGGTGTTTTCACTGAACAAGCCGATGTGATCACTGCTTCGGTGCTACTAGTCTGGTTTCCAGACGTTTAGTTCATACTATCCTATGTTGATAAGGAAACTAGTATTTTCAGTTAACCGCTTTAACTAACCAAGTGTCATACTATTTCTTCCTATGGGCAGAGTGAGGTTGAAAAGGTCAGAAAGTGAGTGTACTAGTACTAGTACACTCACTCTCTGACTTTTTATAGCAGTTACTCTAGTTTAAAAAGTTACATGGTCTGGAACCGAGATTTCGATGCGACAGACGAATGCACCGCCACTACTGCCCGTAAGATGGCGCTATTTTGATGACCTGTTTAGAGCAGCAGATTAGAGACTTTGGCCAACATGGTTTCAAGTAGGCCACAACATGGCACCTAAAGTCATGTGATCAGCGATAAACAAATGTGTTTGGACGTGAAACCACCATTTTCATGTGCAATCACACCAAACCAGGCGCCATGTTTTGACTGAATGTTGGCCAAAGTTGGCCAAACTTTCTCTATTTACAGGTCTGGACCTGTTAAGGAAGACAAAAGTGATGATGTTAAAGTGTTTCGGAAATATATTGGGACAATCCCTTACAAAACTAAACCAAGGTAATACTATGGTAATATCATGGTAAACCACGGCAATGTCTTGGCGTACAATGATATGGGACAATTTACCATGGGATTACGTGACACTACCATGGTAATACCATCCTACTATGATAGTCCCATGTGTGGTACCATGGTAATACCATGTACCATAGTAATACCATGGTAAATTGGCCCATACGATGGTAAACCATGGAATTACCATGACATTTCCATGGTTTATTCTTATAAGGGATAGCTAAACCATAATTCGTGTAACTGCGGCTTATTAGTAGAAGCAACTAGCTGCAACGCGCTACCGTTGGTTCCGGCATTGTCCACACATCATTCTGAACCAGAGTGACGTCACATTTTGGCATTCTATCGAGGTAATATTGTTTGGTTGTATTGTTGTTGAAATTTTCGGAATATCAGGGAATAATGGAACTCAACTCGCAAATAGTTTTCTTTTGTCTATGACCATTTTAAATCAACAATTAATTATACTGTAATAAATGTAAGTTTTTGATTGTTATTCAGAAACAAAACAAACCAAAAGAAATTGATATAAACCAATGAAGAAAAGAAAATGGGGAAAAATTGAATAAAATATATTGCTGGAATCCAAGAATTTCATGTCAATTACTCACATGCAATTGCTTTTTTCCAAATACATGTATGTTATATTTTCTTTGTACACACATTGCGAAAAGTTGTATTTAAATCCGTTTGATTTTTTTGAATAGCATGTTTGACGCAATATGATAAAAAAAGAATGCTGCAACAAAAATTATGATTAAAGTGGTGATAAAACTGTGACATCAAAACAACAAATGAATTAAGCTGCAGGTTTCAGATTTTTCCTCTCTCTTTTTTCAATTAAAAAATCCATCGTTACATTTAAGTTAATATGGGGATTAGTGACCCATTACAAATTTACAAGTCGTAGTTTTGACAGGGAAATTAGGACATTTTTCATAAGTTTCTGAAGTTAGTGAATGCAAATTATTTATGCTTTTCCCGCCACAACCGTCTTTTGTCAGAATCATACATTATAACAAGAGATAAACCATACGAATTCCCCAATTTTCTTAAAACGTGGTTCTCAATATTTAGCAGTAAAGCAATATTCAGGGTTTGAACAAGTCTAAAAAAGGTGTTGGAATTTGACATTCTTTTTCAACTAATTAGAGACTTTGAAACGAAAAACAATTCTTTGAGAAGTTTCCGAGTTTTTGACCCAAATTTTACTCCGAATAATGCTGGTGTAGTACGTGTTAATAATTCCATATTGTTGTTTCTGCTATTATGATGATGATGATGATGATGATGATGATGATGATGATTATTATTGTCATTAATATTATCGTAGCTATTGTTATTATCATTATTGTAACTATTATTGGAATTGTTATTATTGATATTAATATTAATAATATTATTATTTTCATTGTCACCTAGCAAAATAATTTTAATGATGTATTGTCTGTACCGTGTGACTTTCTATCCATCGATGAAATCCAGCTTGAAGTATTTTGCAATATGAAATAAAAATGGGAAAATCATAGCAAATATAGTTAAATAAAGTATTCTTTAATTGGACCACAAATATACCCGGCCTTTTTATTTTCAATCAAAAGACACTCTTTGACGTAAGAAAGCCTTTGTGGTTTGCATTCATGGGGAGAAAATAAGATTTATTTATTTTTTTTTAATTTTGTATAAGTTTATTCTCATTTTATTCACACAGTTTACTAAAGACCCTCTTCGGAAAATTGTCTAGAATTAGACGATCGTTATTTTTCTAGTTTCGACAGATATACTAAATGTTTCTGCCTTTACGTACGTATTAGTAAAAGGTCAATATACTTTGGAGCAAAGCTTTCAAAAATGTGCAGAATAAAATAAATATGTCGATTTGCTTTCTATATATAATGTATGTAGGCTAGGTGTAAATATGTCATTATACGCCAATAAATAGATGAAAATTGTAGCCTTTATCCTCCTGCGTTATTATTAAAAAAAAAACCTAACATATTTTTGTCCCCGCCGAACGATGTTCGCGAGGGGACTATGAAACGGGCTCCATGCGTGTACATGGTGTGGGTGTGTGTGTGTGTGTGTGTGTGTGTGTGTGTGTGTGTGTGTGTGTGTGTGTGTGTGTGTGTGTGTGTGTGTGTGTGTGTGTGTGTGTGTGTGTGTGTGTGTGTGTGTGTGTGTGCGTGTGTGTGTGTGCGTGTGTGTGTGTGTGTGTGTGTGTGTGTGTGTGTGTGTGTGTGTGTGTGTTCGTGTGTGCTCGACATGTTAAAATTTGCTACTTCTCTGTTATTTCTAGGCCGATTTTGATTCTGCTCGGTTCATCTGATAGGGCTTGGTAGGAGCTTCCAAACTTTTACACAGAATTCTGAAATTAATTAATTATGCACATTTCTGCAAATTTATGAAAAATTACATCACACAGCGCATTTCAGTTGTTTGGTTTATCTCACAGGGCTTGGTGGGGCTTCCAAACTTCTACACTTCTAATTCGGAAATTAATTAATTATGTGAATTTATTCAAAATTAACGAATAATGCCAACTTCAACATTCATATCATTCCACAGATCTACACTTTCGGCGGGTACATATATTATACGCACCGTGTAATTCACTGATTCATTTGTTTCGTTGGGATGTTCAATGTTAAACACATGATTTGTGCTCAACATGTGGTGTTAACCCTAAAAAGCCCAAGGGGGGGGGGGCACAATGTGCCCCTTACCAAATTTTTCTTCGCCACTTCCATAATTTTTGACGAAATTTAATCAAACTTGGTGACTTTTTCTAAAATTTTATGACGAACATTTTGGTGTATAGTTTAGGGTTACCCGTGAAATTGTGTTGCCATGGCAACCACATTTTGAAGGTCACGTGTGTCATTTTTTGATGTTTTGGTGTTTTTTCGCTACACAGAAGAGTTACTGTCACTTGTTTTTCATATCTGTTGGCTCAAATATTATGTTTCATCTATTTAGGAACATATTCAATACATTTCTTTTGTTTTTCTTTATTTTGAAAGGAAAAATGGCGCCAAAACAATAAAACAATAAAAAATATAGAAAAT
This sequence comes from Eucidaris tribuloides, assembly GCA_001188425.1. Lineage (NCBI taxonomy): Eukaryota > Metazoa > Echinodermata > Echinoidea > Cidaroida > Cidaridae > Eucidaris > Eucidaris tribuloides. The sequence continues at coordinate 114,687 of JZLH01S0034379.1, forward strand.
TCATTTTTTCTTGTTATTTTTCTTTATTTCCAATTTTAAATTATTGAATTATATAAGATTTTATGTATGAAAGTGTAATTCCATCAAAAAGGTGTACCAGAACGATGAAAAATGGATTTATTCATGTTATTTTAACTTTTTGGTACAACCAACAGTGCATAGTTATTCATGCATATGTGCATGTCATTGTGCGTTGTAACACAAAATATGAACCCAAAACAGTCAAAGTTTACTCAAAATACTCATTTTATATCTAAAAATATGTGATCTTGTATAATTATTGATAAATCAATCACTTGTGAATGTTTACATGGGATATTAAAAAAAAAAACAAACGTAGAAATATCGAACAAAATCCCCTTTTCTATGTATTTCATTATATTATGGCATAGAGTATTACACAGACGTACTAGATTTACCTAGACGTCCATCTCTCTGATTGGCTATTAGAAATTACGTATAAAGATGGCGGCACCGTGATCCATTAGAAGATTTCATTTCCCATAGGAAAACGTGTTAACAGATAAGGTGTTGAATAATTCATGATTACGTCATCAATTTTCAAATACGGAAAAAGCAATTCCTTATTTGAGAGCCATCACTTATCGATATCGAGTATGACACGCCTCCTCCACGCGCTGTAAACACGTTGCATAAAACCACGTAAGTCTATGTGATGACAGTCCACATTTAAATCCTACATGATGCTATGCTATCATTACCATCTTTGATGAGATATTTGGATCATGATGTGTTCGAAATTTTTATTGTGGGTGATGTGTAATTTGTATACGGGCAACTACACTACACATTTTCAAGTGATTGCAATAAAACTAGAATAATTGAGATTTCCACAGCATTTAATTTGTTGGGGTTTTTTTATTGAAAAAAAAAACATAGTAGGGTTAATCACTTCAGTATGCAGCTGTAATATTAACGTGGCCATATCACATTCCTACAGTACAGGCGTGTCCGAGTGTTCTTTTAACTAAGTTTGGCAGTCAAAACAATGTTGACCTCCTTGCAGACTGCTAGGTAACTGTACTGTTGTGTATGTAGATGTAGCTTATTCACTAACACTACAATGTATTGTCGTCATATTTTTTTTGCGACCATAAATCAACCTACAATACAGGGCCTCCAAACACAGTCAACTAAACCACTGGGTGGCCTGAAACTACTCACGACTACAGCCTCAACTGTATTTGATGGAAAATCAAAGCCAAAATGTTTTTAATCTACTCTAGACTACAAATGGAAAAAAATCTAGAGGTACAATCTAGTTGGTTGTAAAATTAGTTTATCAAATAGATCAAACATTAGACCCTATTCGAAAATCAGGACATGAGGTCTATCGTTAGATCTAACGTTAGATCTAACATTTAAAGTAAGGTATAACTTTGAACGAATGCTTTAATTGGCACGTATTTCAGGGACATCTGACGATCACATTAGGCCTACAGTAGACCGGCTGCGACAGTTAGACAAGAGAGGAGTCTGTCGTAATTGTCTGATGCCGTCTGAATTTGTCGACATCAACACACAGGCCAAAGCTTAAATCGGTCTAACGTTACTCGTTAGATCTAACCATACGTTAGGCTTAACACTCAGATCTAACAATAACAGGTAGATCTAGGTTAATGCATAGCCAACAAGTCCAAACGTTGATCCAAACGGGGGATCAAAATAAGAAATCACTTTATACAAGGTTCCAAACGAAGCAAAGTAAAGTGAACTAGATCAAATTAAACTGAAGCCTTCGGAAATAAGACTGAAGAAAGGCACCTGCACATGCACAACGATTCCAGACTACAAATAGACCTAGGATTAAATAATTAATGTGGTTAGTGATAGTGTTGGTGCCTGCACTCCCACTGCTGGTCCAGCAGCAAATCCAGATCAGACCCACACCTATTACTGACAACACGTTATTTCTACTCTTACCCCCTGCTTACCTCGACGGCCTGCAACATGCGTGGGAGTCTGTCGAGGCTAGGTCTACTCTATCCCAACTGCAGTATGTCATTACTCATTGAGTAACAACAATGTCATTTAGTACTGACAAGTCCGGGTGACAAGTCTTACTTAGAAATCTTTGTCAGGTACACGGGACAGTACGGACGGTAGCGTCTGTGTAAGGGCAGGCAAGCATACCAGTAATTGTTCATCTTGATCTGGTACTAATGTTAGGTCTAGCCTAATCAGACTATTATTAATATTATTACGTTAGAGTCAGTCTACTACATCATACAGTGAAGGCACATCTAATCAATGATGGCTAGGATGGCGAATTAAGTTCTACCCCCGAAAAGGTCTTTAGACCAAACTGTGTTTTTAGTATAAGTGAAACTGAAATCCCTTTAGATCTAGACTTACCTTTGACTTCGTTGAACCATGGTTGAACAAACTTTATACGGCCATATCATCATCTCATAAACGAGTACAACGGGGTCGAGGATATCGCTATGTTTGTATTTGAGGCTGTGCATTAACTTGTACTTGCATGTAAAAGGCAAGCAGGCCCTATTCAAGCCCGTGCAAATTTACACCGCCTGCGACAAACGTGGTCGCCGCAAATGAAATGAAAATGTTATGCTAATTAAGTTTATGACGTCTCGCAGAGGCGTGTCGCAGTCAGATATTGACAAGTAGTGATTTTCAAATAAGGAAATGTTTTCTCTTTATTTGGAAAGCCGGTGACGTAGTTTGTCTTGTCTATGAATTATTCAACACCTTATCTGTTAACACGTAATCCTATGGGAAATGAAATCTTCTAAAGGATCGGCCAGGCGGGGCCCAGATGGACGTCTAGATAAATCTAGTACGTCTGTGACACTGATCTCCCCACTAACTGGATAGGGTGCTGCACGCTGATTGGATATTCAACAATGAAGCCGCCGAAGCGGAGCGGCCGCCATCTTGGGACCATCAACAAGCTGTCAGCTGTGTGATAAACTTAGCATGATCATACGCTGGAAAATAATGCTTTTAAATCATGTTGTACTTTGCAAGTTTTCGTACCTCATTTTACTGGAAAGGCATTTGGTTGGTCATTTACATGGCAGCATGTGTGGCATAATTATAGATCCTAACTACGTACATAAACCGCGTAGGCCTATATTTGCGTAATGAAAGGACGGGATAATGCTTTGGGGGGCCTAGTCCCATATGTTATTTTTTATGTTTGTCATGACTGCAATGCTCTATGTGGCTCTAATCAATTGTGCAACAGAGATTTAAACAAAATGTAATGATACTGGTTTAGAAATTGAAGTTATATTATAATAATAAGAAGAAGAAGGAGCCCTGCGGGGAGTTTGACTTACGAACATGTTGAGTGATCATTCTGTAAAATGAAGTGTAAAGTTTTGTTATTTTGCCACCGGTAGATAATGATCTTTTCAACCATGCTTTGAAATTGAAAGTATTCATGAATTACTCATTTGGAATGTAATTTTTGAATGTTTTTTTTGTTTTTGTTTTTGTTTTAGTTCCCATTAGGGTGAAGTGAATTGATTGTAAACCACATAACATACATGTAGTTAGTGGGGAGATCAGTGGTCTGTGATGTATTATGGTAATAGCGCCCCTATGTGGTGACCTTGAGAAATTTTGATGATTGTGTTTTGTAGAGTTTGAGTTGTTTTGCATGTGTGCCAAATTTGAGAGTGATTGGACAAAAAAATAAAGATTTCAGAGGGGGGGGGGGCACAATGTGCCCCCCTTGGGCCACGTAGAGCCACAAATAGCTTGGGCTTTTTAGGGTTAAAGGATACATGCAATTCTCGCTTTCTACAAAATACGGTTTTTCAGCAATAGAGGGCGCGATTGTCCAAGAGAACTTGACACCAACAAACTTCCGGTTTCATATACAATAACATGGGTTGAGATTTGAAAAGTCGCTTAAAATGACTAGTTTAAAATTTGTGGCGTATACCCAAGGAATGTTGATGCTTCCTATAGCCTAAATGTTACATGAAATAATAACACAAATTTGTGACACGTCACCTTATTTAGTAAAATCGTGAATTTTGCAGATGTTCCTGTATGTTGTCCATGGAAGTCAGAATAACTTGGTCACACCACTTGAACTATCGTGCAATCTTTTTTACGCCCCCGCCGACGAAGTCTCGAGGGGGCATTTAGCGTTGCCCCTGTCTGTCCCCTGAATTGGTTTGCGTGCGATAACTTTAAAGGCATTGGCTAACATTTACCACAGTTAAAAAAGGTGAGCTACATTATCCTCCATGCTCCAAATGGCTTTGATAAGGTCTAAAAATAAAGCACTGAAAAAATTGTATTTCAAAATGTTTATTTAGTGCTTCAAAAAAGTGAAAATCGTAAGTTGACCGGATTCACGTGCCCATTTCCTCACTTAGACTTACTGTGTGTGGATCTAGGCTAATTTTTACTCGCCCCGAGTATTAATTGTTTATTCATTCATATCTTGCTAGTGGAAGCATACATTTCCAAACTTTTGTATTCTAGGGTGTGTATTTGTCCATTTGAACATTATTACGGTATGTAGCTCAGATATGAAAGTTTGACAATTTTTTAATTTGAAGCTCCACAATGTTATCCTATCACTTTAAAGATAATTGACAAATTATAAACATTTTGGTGTGTTGGTTGATGACATTAAAATACAGGTCAAATTTGAATTTGGAGTCCGCAGATTCACAGCTCATATAAATTGGTTTCCTCATGATAATTCGATGAGAATTCGCGTTAAAGCTACTGGCTAACATTTACCACAGTTAAAAAAAATGTGAGCCTAATAATCCTTCATGCTCCAAGCTTCTTTGATAAGGTCTGAAAATCAAGCCCTGAAGAAATTGTATTTCAAAATGATTATTTAGTGCTTTAACAAAGTGAAAATCGTAAGTTGACCGGATTGACGTTCCCATTTCCTCCCATAGACTTACTGTGTGCGGATCTGGGTAATTGTTTTACTCGCCTCGAGTACTACTTGTTTATTCATTCATATCTTGCCAGTGGCAGCAGGAATTTCCAAACTTTTGTATTCTAGGGTGTTTACTTGTCCATTCAAACACTACTATGCAGGCCTACCTCACATATCAAAGTTTGACATTTTTTTTTTATAATTTGAAGCTCCACAATGTTAGCCTAATACTTTAAGTGGGGCATCGTGTCTTTCTGGCCGGACAAAGCAAATATTTAGGGTTTTTTCGGTTCAAGTGATAAATATAGTTCACCCTAATGGACGTACTTATAGACAACTTTTAACATCACGTGATAAAGTTTTTTTTTCTCCAACTGAGAAAACATTGAATGGATGACATACCACAGTAAATATATACAGGTGTATTGTTAAAAGACAGGGTTGTTATGGGGTTGTTTGGGGACGGATCTAAAGATATCCCTTCAGCTGTAAAATAAAAAACTCTGTATTAATAAACACATCTACATTATACTGTCACCATTTCAATGTCTAGCTCGTTTTCTTCCTTTTAAATTAAAGTATAGCATTTAGTGCGCCATGATGAAGACTCAAGCTAACATTGTGGAGCTGAACAATTGAAAAAAGTCAAACTGTGATATCTGAGCAACATAGAACTGCTTAAATTGACAAATAAACACCCTAGAATACAAAAGATTGGGTTATTATGCTGCTGCTGGAAAGATATACATAAATAAACATCACCCATGAATTTCCACTGCGATAGAGTATAAAATAGCCTAGATCTACACACAGTAAGTCCATGGGAGGAAATGGGCATGATGAATCCGACCAACCTGAGTACTCGTAGATTTTCACTTTTTAAAGCATTAAATAATTATGTTGAAGTACAATTTTTCAGACCTTTATCAAAGGCACTTAGAATATGAATGATTATGTAGCCTGCAATAAGCTCTTTTTTAACTTATGTGTTTAAGCCGATAAATGGAATAATACATTAAAGTATATTTGCCCTGATAAGAAATATGTTGTATAAGGACCATAATCAGTCTTATGCCAAAAGGGCCTTAGCTCTATTTTACCTTCCTGCCAAAAGGGCGTTAATACCATAAGTTTTGAACACTCATAAAGCCCTTCTGGCATAAAGATAAAAATAGGGTTAAAGCCCTTGTGGCATAAGAGCGATTATGTTTTAATGAATGACGTAGAGGCTTGTTTATTCTGATAATATTTCTCAGATATCGAAGGGAATATTTATATTTACCGTGAGACCACGTGCACCTGGTTGATAAAGTTGATAGCAGCCAATTTTTATCAAAAGGGATTGCATCGAAAATTTGAATTGTGCGGATATCTAAAACCACGGCGTGGTATTAATTCTAGCATGATTTCCAACGAAATAGCAATTTGTAAATTGTAAAACTGCTGCGTGTTTAATTGAATTGCTTGACTTTTACGAAATTTTAACACCACACAAATACTTATATCATTAATAGTGTACCAGTAACAACAACAACAACAACAACAACAACAACAACAACAACAACAACAACAACAACAACAGTGGCGTACCGTGGGTCAGGTCATTGGGGGGGGGCACCCGATC
>JZLH01S0034387.1:2430-14306 GCA_001188425.1 Eucidaris tribuloides
TAAAGAATTTGTTTTATTGTGCAGAGGGGTTTAAAAGAAGTGTAGTACATGAATAATGAGATAAATAATACCTAGGGTTATTTCAAGGTATGGCCTGTGCAGGCAAATGACCCACTCATATTGTTCAGTATGTTACTATTGTTTGTGTATGATTGGTCGTTACCATGGCTGATTCATTTGGAAACTGACATTGTTACATAATTTTTTTAATTGAATAAACGATGGACTTCACCTGTTATCAACAAAAAGGCTGGTACGTAAGAATTAACAGGTGAATTATCATCACAATCAGAAACGCCCTTCTGGTTGTATGCTGATGATATGCTTAAAAATATCTCTGGCTTTGACCTTTTTTTGTCAAAAGTTAACGATATCTCAAAAGAAATTACGGAAATGAATTGGAGATGGGCAGGGTACTTATCTGCAACACAAGACAAAAGATGGGACTAAAATAACTCACAAGTGGCAAGGAAGAACTTGCAAAAGAAGAGGCAGGCGAAGGAGAAGATGGAGTGATAAAAACCAAAAATACAACACGGTAGAATACATGTAGAACAGTGGCAAACAGAGTAAAGAAAGTTCATTGAAGAGGACTTCATCCAATTTGGTTGAATAATGCCTGATGATGATGATAATGATGATGATGTTGATGTTGATGACAATGATGATGATGATAGTGATGATGTTGATGATGATGATGAAGATGATGATGATGACAATAATGATGACGTTGATACCGACAATGATAATGATGCTGCTCCTGCTGCTGATGATGATAATGATGAAGATGATGGTTGAAACTTTAATCAATTCCATAACTTACGCAAACTTTTTTCTCAAAATCTCAATAACTTTGATGGTTCATCATGACACACTGTACCAAACATGGAGCCAAAGCTGTCACTTTTTCAAGTTACTGCATTGTGACTCACATACTACACTGAACTTAAAGGGAGAAGGAGCCATCAACTAACAGGAATAAGTTAAGAAAAAATTTGAGTTCTTGCCAGCCACCCGACGTGTGTTAGTCGTGCCGTGGTAATGTATGCACTGTTTGATTTGAATCGATAAGCTCCTCCCCCTATGGCTGTTTCTGCAAGTTTTGTCCCGGGCTAAAACTTGCGAAGACGTAAGATAAACACAAATTAACTAATTTATGCGGCCTTGCTGAAGGTGAGTATCACACAGTACCCTTTATTTAGGCTGTCTTTATCACCATATACCATCATTCTCATAATACTCACAATGTCATTTTTTTTCTTAACTTATGCCTGTTAGTTGCTGGTTCCTTTTCCCTTTAGCTAAATAAAAAATGAATGAAGAAACAAACGACAGTCCCAAATTAAGAAACAACCTTGAAGTTCCATTTAGTCACTACTGTCTGCCGACGACGCCATTACTAAAGTTCCTCAAGTGGGTATTTCCCTTTCGGTAAATTAATATTTACAATATAGACAATGATATCCTGCAGTCTATTATGGCAATTATTTCCATTACAAATAATGGGACATCTTTCATTGGGTACTCTTTTACTACACGTACATTATCTGACATTACTAAAAGTCCAGCTGGTGTTCTTGATATAGATATTGCTAAGGAAAATGTCTTATTTCATTATTGTTTTACTTAATTTCAGTCTTAATTAGCCATTTTCATGTTTCACCTAAAGTTCTCTTATTTCAATGCATTTTTTAATTTTAATTTTATATATTTATGTGAGTATTATTGATTGATTGATTGATTGATTGATTGATTGATTGATTGATTGATTGATTGATTGATTGATTGATTGAATGTTTGATTAATGGATGGATGGATGGATGAATTAATTGATTGATTGATCGGTCGATCAATTTGATTGATTGATTGATTTATCAATTTATTTATGTTCCTAACATGCAATTCAGCCAGTATGAACACAGACAATCTTTATGTTTCACCAACTACAAACAGTTCTTTAATTTGACTTGGATTTTTACATGGGCACTTCTAGAGCATCTAACATCTTGAAAGTCTTATAAAATATATTGTGGTAAAAAGAAGGTGTTATTTGTACTGTTTGTTTCCACGGATTCAAAGGCATGGCAATCCCTAGATTGTTACATGAATTGGCATAAATCACATTTTCAAACACATTTAAATCACGTTCAATCACATTTCTAGACTATCCCTGTGTTCTTGTTTTTGTCAGGTTAAATCATGTCTGACAAACATGCACAACCTTTTGCCATGAGAATACCACAAAACCTGTCTTCACCTGCCAAAAAAGTTCATTGCACCATTTTCAAAACTAGTCTTTCTTCCAGATGTTTCTGCTCAAGTCTTACTAAAGTTGTCAGAAACTTGCGTGTTGAGCAACATCTGCTACACTCAGTGAGACTTTTAGAAAAGACTACATGTAGTACATAGTTGCCTGCAATATCAAATACTAGAAAAGAATCACACATTTCAAAAGAAATATTTAAAAAAATGGAATTTTGATTTGTTTTATTCTGCTTCATTTTCATTAAAAAAATAATATTCCACCATTTGGAATAAATAAATGTTCTTATTTGTTCTTCTTCTTCTTTATTTTATTTTATTTATTTATTTTTTTTGGGGGGGGTGGGAGGAAACTTAGAGAGTTAAACATTACAGATTTTTTTGTATCTTCTTTTTATAGTTTAAATCATCACTATAAACTTCCTTTATCATACCGGATATGCAAGAATTATTTGAGGGGTGTAGTAACACTAATTATTGGAAATGTTTGGTGTTGGGCAGCTGTACATATCCAAGGCCATTCAACCTGGAAAACAGAAAGTTGGCAAATCATATAATGTACCAGTTGTTAAAATTTAACTATAAGTAGACATCACAATATGGTTGCCAGTCACCTAATTAAAGGTAAATAGCATGATTGGGGGTAGTCCTCAACTTGGAGTAAAACTGTTCTAGAATCAAGTAGACTATGCAAGGATTCTGCTGTGAAAATCATGTGGTCAAATATTGACTCATTCTTAAATAACTACTGTCAATATCCATTAAGGCAGGCAAATCTGCTATGTAGCTTTTGATGAGATTAATTTCTCGCGGGCCTCAAGACGAGTAGAATAATGGTATGTTTCATGCTTAATTTGTCTGAAGTTAACAAATTCAAGATAAATCCTTCCAGCCAGGAGATACACTCCAGCATGTAATTCCACTAACACTGTGTTTCTAGCTGCTACGCTTTTGCTAAATGTTTTTAAATAGCAATTTCTTCAATATGCCAGTGTATTTGCAAAATGTTAAATTTTAGATGTGCAAACAAGACATATGGCATATGGCCTTTAAAAATGTGTCAAATAATGTTTTTCTCCCAGCTCCAGGAAGTGGCTCAATGTAAATTTGTAAATCTCAGCAAGTACTCCAATAGAAATCGTCGGAGAGCTGCATGCATCCACGATGCATCTAAGCAACTTACCCCGATCACCCCTAATAATGTATGTGACTAATTTGTCAGTATTTCAGGGTTGCCAGCTGTGAGGAAAGGAGGGTACCTCAATTGGGAATGGATGTTGTGTCTTTATACTCAATTCAGAGTATTCTAACTTACTGCAATCACAGGTCATAATGGTATTTTTTTATATTTTACGTGACTTGTTACCATGATATAAATAAAGTCACACATCTTAAACACTGAAATAAAAATATGTTGGGTGAAAAATATATTTTGACTTTTGCAACATGCAGGCCTACAGTATAGGTCATTAAGCTTTTGATTTTTGAGGACACTTCACTTGAATAATTTATATCATGATTACGATATTGGTATTGTCCTTACCTTTAGGTACCTAAGGTATTATGGCGATGGGTCACATGTATGATATAAAAATAAACACCATTAAAGACACTGTATAACACTGTGGAAGACACGTTTAAAAAAATTGTTGAACTTTGCTATCTGACATATCTGACAGTGTTTGAATGGACAAATAAACACCCTAGAACACAAAAGTTTGGACACCTATGCTGTCACTAGTACAATATGTGCAGATACAAATTGGCACATTAATTTCCTATCGGGCGACAGGAAATTCTGCAACACAGCAGTCTATGGGGGAAAGCTGGAATGGTCTCTCAATGATTTTTACTTTTTTAAAGCACTTACTGATCGTTTTAAACTGCAATTTTTTCAGGGCTTCATTTTTAGACCATGTCAGAGACACTGGTAGCATGGGGAATCATGCAGCTCAGATTTTTTAAACTGAAAACATTGTTATACAATGCCTTTAAGTGATTGCGGACTTGCAGTATGTTAAAATGCTCTGAATAGAGTGTAAAGACACAACCAGGCCAGAACTACTTTTCAGTCTTTGAACCCTTCCTTGCATATTATCTTTACAGAAGGGCAGGAAGTAACGTTTTTATTTGGGGGGCTACTTTTCAGCCTGATTTAGTGATGTCATTATGTTATACATGGAACCCTAGATGAGGATAATTGAGGGCTATTTTGTTATTTTACGGGGCTATTTTGTTAATTTTGGAGGCTAAATCGCCCTTAGCCCCAGTGTATTTCCTACACTGCTTTTATACAGTCTTGGAAATGTGGCACTAGATCATCAAGGTCTACAACTGAATATCATCACAACATTTCCAATTTTGTGATGATCTTGGAATTAAAAAAAAAATGACATCTTCATCTCATTTGTCCAATTTTCCTCACTTTCATCATGCTTTCATGGACATGTTTCCCTGATGTTTCTGCTTTTATTCAAACAACTTTATATGTGCCTGGGATTCCCCTTTTACCATTTGCTATTTCTATTAAAGATTGTGCGGTGCTCTAAGAGTTCACTCTACATCAGGTTTGACCTGCCAATAACATGTCAAACCATGAAATGTCATCTCACGTTCAAGTTGCAAAGAATGTGTTCGAGTATGAGAATGGATTGCTACATAAATTGAAGTGGACCATATCAGTGATTATAATGGAATTAACAGATGTTAGACAGATAACTTTAAAAATATATACAGCGCTGACATAATCTAATTACAGTCTACATGTATCCAGTAGTTCTATCAGTGCATGTAGGTCTGCTAGAATATATGTGTTGAGAAATACACAGAAATCGGCACTTTAATTTGTAAAATTAATTTGTAAAATTACCTGATATTGCCTACACTTCTCTTACAATTGGGCTTTGTACATGTCAAGTGTTATTATCTAAGTTCATTACACTATCTAGACTTGAAAGGTGCATGCTCATTGTTTATGCACTTCAGAAGTTGTGCACATTATTCTACAAGTGTAGATGTCTATACATGTAGATGATACATACACATGTGTATTATTCTCCCATATTTTTTATCATTCCATGATTTCCCAAAAAATGAATTTAGATAGATAACACAAAATTAATACATGTACTCAGGCAAATAAATACATACACATGTCACCATACATGTATTTCAAAAATATCTAACAAATTAATCAGCATGTTGCTTTTGAAACATATTGGGCTGAAAGTCTCTGTTTTTCACTGCCATATGGTGCCCAGCTGGTTTCATTTTCAGTATGTTCTTTGTCCTATGAGTATAAAGCTTGCAAATATGATATTCCTTGATACATCCATGACTGAAGGGTCATTGACTCAAGTGTCATTGGTCAAAAGGCCATTGACCTTCGGGTCAGGCAAGCTAAAAACTTGAATTGATACTACTCCTGGAGGCCTTTCTTCATGTTCTAATTTCATTTAAAAAGAAGAAATTTCAGGAATGTGTAGTTTCAATAATAAGGCAAACAATTTTAAAGGTTAACAACATGATTGGAAACACTTGTAAAATGCATCAAGAACCACATGAGTTGAAACACATACCAGCTATATACCAGCTATACACCAGCTGGAGTGGATCTCCCAGCTGGAAGGATTTGTCTTAATTTGTTTACTAAAGGAGAATCAAGCATGAATATACAATAGGCCTATTTAATTTCTCTTGAGGCCCAAGAAAAATAAATAAAATCCCATACAAAGCTACACAACAGATTTGCTTGCCACAAGGGATATTGACAGATTAGTATTTTTAGAATGAGTCAGTGTTTGACCACAAGATTTCCACAGTAGAATCCTTTTACAATTTACTTGATAATAGTTTTACCCCAAGTTGAGGACTACCCCCAATCATGTTTTTTACCTTTATTAAATAAGAATGTCAAGAATGTAAATTCCCTGTGAAAAATCACACTGCTGAAGTTTTGCCCAATAAAATGCCATCACAAGATATTTTCTCTCACATATTGCAACAATACTTTCACAATGTAATCAAGGTCTGGTAGCCAGACTAGTTCTGTCCAGGTACTGTACATGTACATGTACATATATGTACTGTACTGTACATAATGGCATAACAAATAACAATGTATTCATTAACAGTCTATTAAAGCAGAGATCTATCAACACTCCCAGATAAATCATTTTTACATCGAAACATCTCAATCTAAAATTAGAAAGAAAAAAATTCACAAAATACATTCAGGAACATGAGTTATGCACAATGACCCCCAAATTTAAACGCAACCATCTTGATTCTGAGGGACATCGACAGATATTTTGATCTTGACACGGAAGATAAAATTAGGAGGATATGCCATCGACGGAAGGAAGGTGGGACGGTGGCCCGATTTTCCTGCTTGGAATCAAATTTTTCAAATGTCAATAAAAAACTTCCTGAATTGCTTCATTAGGTCTACCTTACATGCTGTATTGCGTTGCGACAACTGTGAAAACAGTTAGCTTATTATGATGAGTTTTCCTTGTGTCATGGGCAATTCGGAGATTTAGCAATTTAAAGCAAGTTGATCAGCTAAAATATGTAATGGACTTCACCTTCCTTTGTACATGTATGCCAGCAGAGGTACTGAATGTACATGTACCTCTTCAACTTCCAACTCATTCAAAATAAAAGGAGGCATGTACACTACATCATGATTTGTGATTACCCCCCCCCCCTCGGGTAAAAAAAATAAAATTTTCTTTTTGGGAGCTACATTTCCTGTTTCAGTGCTAGATGAACCAGATATTCTTTTGTATTAAAACCCTATGTCAATTTATGGGGGCCCTTTTACACATTTCGGGGGCTCTTTTGCCATTTAGGGGGTGAAATCGCCCCGTGTCCCTGTGTATTATTTTCGTTCCCCCCACCCTCATTTTGCACCCTCCCCACCCCCATTCTGCATCCTCCTCCTGCACCACCACCACCACCACCGAATGAATTAATATCAAATCATACCACTTTGCACACAACCACTTGTGTAAGAGCAACCTTAAAGTGATAAGCTAACATTGTGGAGCTTCAATTTAAAAAATTGTCAAACTTTGATATCTGAGCTACGTAGTAGTGTTCAAGTGGACAAATAAACACCCTAGAATACAAAAGTTTGGAAAGTGACACTGCCAATGGCAAGTTATGCATGAATAAACAATTAAAACTTGGGGCAAGTTTTAATAGCCAAGGTGTACACACAGTAAGTCTATGGGAGGAAATGTCAAGTGAATCTGGTCAACTTACGATTTTCACTTTTTTAAAGTACTAAATAATCAATTTGAATTACAATTTTTCAGGGCTTCATTTTTAGACCTCATCAAAGACACTGGTAGCATGGGGAATCATGTGGCTTAGATTTTTTTAACTGTGGTAAATGTAAGCCAATACTTTTAATCAGGGCAAAAAAATATATATATTTTACGGGGCTACTTTCAAGTTTGATTTAGTGCTTGTAGTACGTTCAACCCTATGAGGAAAATCGAGGGCTGTTTTGTGATTTTAGGGGGCTATTTTGTTAATTTGGCCCCCAGCCTTTGTGTATTTCCTACCCTGCACTCAAGTTAAGTGTTCAATTGACTCCTTTGCTTCTCAAGGCATGGTTTTTTTTTTCACTTCCCTAAATCATGTAACAACCCTTCAACAGGTAAAAGGTAAAAAAAAAAATATCGGAAGAAATAAGGATTGCAGGTGACCTACATTTTGCAAGCGACAAACGCATCTTACCCAAACCCAACCAATCAGTTTAAATTTTATTTTAGAGGATGGGGTGCAGTTTTACCAAGATAGTCAATATTACCCCCACCCCTGCTTTCATATTTAATTACTGTACATGTAGGTCCAGTTATGATTACAAAATGTGTACAATTTCTAAAACACTGTAAGTCCCACAACAGGTATTATTCAATCATTTATTCCGCTCTAGTGGGACTTGCTTGAATCCCAAAGGGAAGCATGCTGGTTAGCAGGGTCTGCATGGCAGGCTGCCCACTCCCCCAGGGGTCAACAGGTCACACGTGGGTCCCAGCTCAAATTGACCCCAAGGTCAAAGGTCGCTACTGACACAGCAGGAATGGTGGCTCTGGTGGTAACAGCTCCACCATCACACCTGTTTGCAAAAAAAATCTTCAGTTCTTTTGGCAACTTTTTTGCTGCTGAGGTTGAAATAGATAATAAAGGTAGTTTATCATACTGCCAGACCTATTTGTCAAAATGTGGGGAAAAGCCAAGTTAGATACATCAAAACGGAAGTAATTATTTATTGTCAGGAGTCCAGTTCAGATAAAAAAAATTCCAAACCACTATGACATCAGATCTTTCATAAATGCCAAAACAGACCAACAGGAAAAACAGAGTGACCCTAAAGGTGTCAGATTGCTGAAGAACTAACCCACTGAATATGGTTTGATTTTGCTTTTACATGCATTTCCCATAGACCTCGGGACAAGATATCCCATGTCTAGTCTTCAACAGGTTAAAAAACTTACAAACTGCTAATGTCGATGGTGGCAGATGCTACTCCATCCAAGAAAGTGAAAAAAGCAAAATGCCAGTTTTAACAACATTGTGAAAAGCCAAGCTACATAAACCTCTCAGTTTAAAAGTGAAGCCCTGAAAATTTGTAATTAAAAATGATCATTTAGTGCTTTAAAAGAGAGAAAATCTACAAGTAGTAGTACAACAGAGTTTTGCCATACTTTCACAGACTGCTGAATTATACTGTATACGCCAATATTTTCGCGTAGAGGTATTTTCGCGGTTTTGAGCTAAATTTCAAAATTTGCGAGTGCAAAGTTTCGCGATTTTAGTGTTGCTTTCATTAGTGTGAAGAGACACGAACCAAAGTGGACATTTTCACGATAACTGACTCGCGAAATTTGCGAAAATAACACCACCGCGAAAATTAACATGTATACAGTAGTTAAGAATACATCGATGCAAACCACACTTACGTCTTACTGAACACGAACATTTTCACTTCCTGATATTTCTGTGCAAAGTGAATGCAAATAAAATAAAATCGTGAAAATATACTCTCGCGAATTTCCCATCTTGAAGCAAAATTGCGAAAATTTATAGATGTGAAATATATGGCGAATACAGTATTCCAATACACACACACACGCACACACACACAAACACACACACAACACACACACACAACACACACACAATACACACACACACATACACAGACAGCACACAACACACAACATACACACACACACACACACACAACATACACACACACACACACACACACACACACACACACACACACACACACACACACACACACACACACACACACACACACACACACACACACACACACACACACACACACACACACACACACACACACAACACACACACACACACACACACACACACACACACACACACAACACACACACACACACACACACACACACACATACATGTGCAACCTTAACCCTGCCTCAGGCAGCTGGCTCAAATCAACCCCCTGTGGGGATAACAAATTTCTACAATAACATATTTTTCCATTTTATTTTTCAAAATCCACACCAATGTGGCTGATGATATTATGATCTGAAGTTTTATTTCTTCTCAAATGTCAACAGGTAGTGCAAGTCTGGTAGATGTGTAGATATGTTGAAGTTATGACAGACATGTATGACATGTATGTCATGTCTGTCAATAACAATGTACTTTCAACAATAGTATGCACATTTGAACCTGGTCAATAAAAATTGATTAATCACCTGATGAGTGAGTTAAAGGTAACAAGTTTGTTTTGTTTTCTACAAGTGATCTGTAACCATAAAGTGAACAATAAGACAGACAGGTGTATTTTTAAACGGTGGTGTGGGGTGGATGCCTCGACCCAAGCCCCCTCCCCTCCCGTATATCTATTGGTTGGATACATTTTTTTTTGGGGGGGGGGAGCAAGCATATTATCAATCAGCTCAAAAGACCCAACTGGGAAGGGGGGGCCTTTCCTAGAAATTTTTGCCTTGAAAACAGAAGATGTATTTTCTTCATTTTCAACTAAATAATTTAAAAGCCCAAGTACAGTATGGTCACTATGGTGATAATTTTTTTCATCAATTTTTTTCCCCCACAAAGTATTCTTACCCCAGACATCAAGAATACCAAACCCTGTAAACACTGCTTGCAGTGATGAATTGATGAATTTTAATTTTTGATAATCAGAGCTAGCAGATCTCACTAGATAGTTTGTCAACTTACATTTCCAATGACAATGCAATCAAAAGCCCGAGACTTTTTTCTCATCAATTTCTCAAAAGTGGATTAAGTCTTTCAGAGTGTGTGATTTCCAGGGCATTATTAGATGATACAGGCCTATGGAGCTACTAAATATAACACAACAGCAAAAAATCATTTTTCACCATTTACCGCAACTATACTTTGTTAAGTATTCCGGACTTCTGGTTGATTTTGAGGTCATGTTCAAATGAACTGTTTTAGTTCCAGAAGTTGGGAGTTGAGATGGTTCTCAAAATCATGTGTACATGTATACTGTAGGCCTACATACATGTAGGCCTACACATACATGTACATGTCATTTCTGCGCTAGGCCGGTTTGGAAATGCTTGTGTGGCTACACCAATTTGGAAACAGTCTATATGAGACCATTCTCAGGCAGAAGTGGTCCAACAAAAATGCTTTTGGACCGCGTTTGGGTTGGCTGTTGTGGTGACGCGGCGACTGATCCTCTGATACCCCTTTCATATTGACAGCCGAAGTGGAGTTACTCCACTTTGGAGGGCAATATGAAAATTCTGAGATTTTTTGATCCGGATTCAAAGTGGAGTACTCAACCCACTTCGAGAAGAAGGTTACAGGCGGAGTAACTCCGCACCGGAAGTGCAGTTCGGCTTAACTCGGTAATCTCGCACGTGCATGTTTACATTTCCTGTCCCAACGTCACAAGCGAGTTTAGTCATGGGGAGTTTGATTTTGTTTTGTAGTGTGTTCGAATCGTTTGGTTCTAGATTTTTTTTAACGTAAGTTGTTCTCCCTGATTTTCAACGAAAGTATCCGAAATCAATACCCTAACCATAGAACTTATCTAACTCCCAACACCAAGTTCGTGAACTGATGGTATTTGAGCCAATCCCCGTATTTTCAATCATGTTTTTGTACTCAGTTTTCGTCTGGCAAGAGCTCAACTATTAAGCAGTCTAGTATGTAGGCCTACAGACTTTTGTAATAAGCGATTGATTGCGAAATTTGCGCCAACCGCTTGTTAAGGAAATTCGGCCACCCATAATGGCGCGAACTCGCATGTAAACCATGGAAACGACTGCGGATACACCGCTGCGGTGCTTGCCAGTATGAAAGGGGGTGTAAAGTCGGTCCGCAGTACAAGCGGATCAACTCAACCCCGAGTTACTCTGGAGTAACTCCACTTCACCTTCACTATGAAAGGGGTATGAGAGACCAGACTCAAAGTTGCCTGGTGGTGTAACCCAGGTCTAAATGCTACAGTATTACAGATGTTTGAGGCATGACAGGTAAATGATTGTGAGAAGATTCATTCTCCAATGTTACTCAACTTCCGTGTGCATTCATTTTTCTGCAAA
>JZLH01S0034387.1:14374-44215 GCA_001188425.1 Eucidaris tribuloides
TTCTAAATTCCACATGAAAGATTTGGTTTGGGTCCATGAGTCACAAAATGTTCTGGCTTTGGCCCAACTTCATCTGCCCTGGCCTGGCTACCCAGGAGAGACTTGCAACCACAGTCCACAGTAAAAGATGTGGATTCCCATACTAAAATTCTACATGTATGTAGACCCTGTACAGTACTTGGCCTCAATCAAATTCAATCAAATGTGTTTCTTACTCATGCATTTTTTTTTACTTTAATGACATTTAACACACTTTTTTCCTTTCTCTTAATATTGTAGGAAGTAGAATTAGTCACACCCAATGTTCCAGTATACATTAAGTTCCTTGTGCAAGGCCCTTTAAAGACTGCGTTCATGATTTGCATCCCCTGAAATGAAATTTTCAAAACAAATATGCTAATATCATTTTTAATGTAAAGATTAACATAAGTCTTCACCTCTCACAAAAGCCTTGGGGCTGGAAAGTTAAGTTTCTTGAAAATAATTGCTGATAAAATTCGAACAGAATGCAACAAAGGAACTTGAATTCTATACAGCCATAACTAAAATAGTCTATCATCTAGAGAAAACTGGATACCTGCTAATCAAAGCTAAAGGTCAAAAACTCATACCAGTGCAGTTGGACACTGTCAATACTTACTATGTTTGGACTCTACCAAATTAAAAATCAGTGGATGAGAGCTTTACCCAGTGTGAGAAACCTAGACAACCATTTCAAAATACAACTCAAGAAATGTCCTAATTTTAAAGGATTTGTCATTTATATTTCAAAAACTTGAAAATATATGAATCCCAAATTTTGAACATTGTATTTGTACATGTATGTACCTTTCTTTAATACAGTGTATTGGATCAAATCCGAGCTCAAGCAGATTTTGGTGTGCAAATAAAAAAATAATGCCCCAAAGCTGTGAACGTTTTAGAGGTACAGTTCAAGTACCAAGTTTGTTTTTTTTCACAGATTACGGGGACAAAGCTTGGTAATTTATCATGGCCCTTTTCAGTCTAAAGGAATAAAAAAAAATAAAGGACAAACATTTGTCTGTGAGTATAATGGTTTTAGCCACGCAAACAGCCATGATGATCAGAAAACTTGTCAAAATATACAGGATGGATCGCCATGGCAACACACTTTGAAATGGGTCAAGATATTTTTAGGGCTGGGTGGTAAGATGACCTTGGACTTATCCAAATAACAGCATTGAATCTTCTGTACATTAAGTGTATGGTACAAGATACTGGAGTGGTGAAATGTTATCTGGTAATGGTATTGGCTATCTGCATGACTGGATTCTTTGACCAAGAAGAAAGAAGTTTTGACCATTATATTTGAATGGTTTTCAAATGTTTGATTAGGAAGCAAAATTTACATTGTTTATAAAGAACAATTACTCAACTTTTTAAGGTATAATTTAGCAATGATCACAGTAAAAAAAAAAATCTCAGCTTCATAAGAGTCTCTGATAAGGTCTAACAAGGCAAACGCCAAGCGTTGTCTCGGGCCTGCATATCGGCAGTCATGAAGAGACTGCATGTCAAAAACTGAATTTGGTGATTCCACGTCAGCTATAAGAAAGTTATTAGGTGTACAAAAATAGCACAGTGCAGTCATGCGAAAGTTCATTGACAGTTGACCTTAATTCAAATCAACTCACATTCGGAACTTGAACCTGCACGCTTCAAGAGATGGACGCTCTTGTATGCAATTTGGCAATCCTACCTCGAAGGTCATAGAAAGTTATTGTGTGTACAACATAGCACAGTGCCAGTCATGGAAAGTTCATTGACAGCTTTGACCTTATTCAAATTCGCTCATATTCGAAAACTTGACCTGTGCCTTCAAGAGATGGACCTCTGGTATGATTTGGTGATCCCACCTCGAAGCTATAGAAAGTTATTGTGTGTACAACTACAGCACAGTGCCAGTCATGGGAAAGTTCATTGACCTTTGACCTTAATCAAATTCAACTCACATTTGAACTTGACCTGCACCTTCAAGAGATGGACCTCTGTATGAATTTGGCAATCCTACCTTGAAGGTATGATAAGTTATTGTGTGTACAACATAGCACAGTGGCAGTCATGGAAAGTTCACGTTGTACAACACAGCAAAGCAGTGCCAGTCATGGAAAGTTCTATTGACCTTGACGCTTTACCTAATCTAAATCAACTCACATTTTGAACTTGACCTGGCACCTTCAAGAGATGGACCTCTTGTAGAATTTGCAATCCTACCTCGAAGGTATAGAAAGTTATTGTGGTACAACATGCACAGTGCCGTCATGAAAGTTCATTGACGGCTTTGACCTTTGACATTAATTCAAATTCGACGTCATATTCGAAACTTGACCTGTGCCTTCAAGAGGTGGACGCTGCTGGTATGAATTTGGTGATGACCCACCTCGAAGCTTATAGAAAGTTTATTGTGTGTACAAACCAATTGTTGACGATGCCGTCGCCTACGCCGACGTCTACGCCTACGCCTACGCCGGAAATAGTGATACCTATGTCTCGCTCCGCTACGCAGGCGAGACAAAAATGTAGCCCTGAAAAATGAGTACAGATGCTGGCAGAAAGAGATCAGAATGTCTGGTCTAGCTCTTGCACATTCTGGAAACCACAGATTAGAAGGCTTGGAAAAGAACCACATGCAGGAAACATCAAACCCATAGTGTGGGAAAATTGAAAGTTAAATGACAATAAATGATAAAACAGTAATAATTTGATTTCAATACAAGCATCCACTGGAATCCTGTTTTTTTCTCAAAGAAAACTATATTTAGATTTCTTTTCAGGACCACATAGGGCAATGACATAGAACAGTGTCCTTTGTGGGACTACTACGCAACTTTCAATAACGAACACATTCATGTCTATAGCATCCTTAAATTGGCAACAGAATCATTCATGCTGGGTCCTTATTTGGACCTCATGGCAACATACCTTCCGTTCTACAATAGCATGCAGAGAGACAAATTTATGCTGCAACTGTATAACACAGTTTCAGGAAAAACAAGAAATTGACTTTGACGCTCAATTTCTCTCAAGCCGCACATAGAGCCAGCATTTCACAGCATGTTTCCTATCAATGTTTCATGTTCATGTGTGTAGGAGCAGGAAATTTGGATACTGGGACAATGACAGTGATGGCAAATGAAATCGGAGGAAAATGATGGGAGAAAAAGCCTTCAAATGAAAAAAAAAATGAAAAATGATTAAGAAATCCATGATTTAAAGAAAAAACCACTTCATAGTATAGGCCTACCAAAATATAGGGCTCCATGGTCCGTCTGTATACCTGGTCTCTACTCACAGTCAACCTGGGGGTAGTGGCATAAAAGTTTTACCAGATACAAACTCTGGTTCATTCCTAATTCATAAATGTCTTAATTAACTAGTTTGTTCGATATGCAATTTTCTTTCAAATTTAATGCACTATTTTTAAGAATAAGCTGGTTTCAAATTGAGAAAACCCTTCTCTGTCGCATTACTCACATTCCAGGTTGCAAACTAAAATAGGTGTAATCCATGGTTCAAGTGCACATGAAGGCATTGCTTCTGACTGCTGCCTCCCCCAAAATTGGCTAATTCAGGACAAAACCTACTGCATATGACTGAATAGGTCAGGTGGTAAAGCGGAGGCCTTGTTATCCTGACGTTTCTGTTTCAAATCTCACTTCAGCCTTATTACTTTGCTATCTTCATAAAGTTTAAAAGATTGTGTTTGGGATTTGCAAGTCCATTACTTCCCTTCATTATCAATACCAAACCGTAGTTTAGTACTTGCAAATAATGTGTTGAAAGTTTGAGATCCATACGTCATGAATTTGTTGTTTTATGAGAAAAACTAATAACAATATGTTACCAGAATATTGTTCTTTCCGCAAGTTTGAATTCTGCTCAAATTGCGAATCACAGTTATGTGTACATTCGCATACCAGCGGAGCACACTGATCGGTTAAACGGCTAAACTCCAGGCGACCTTCGGCCAACGGCTGATCGCACAATTTCGGAACGGCCTGTGCACGTTAATGTCACTGTAAATTTTGAAGTTTAAATGTCCAGATTTTCACCAAACTAGATATTCTACCCAAAGGTTCTATGACGGGTGTTTATAATCTTCACATTGTGAACGATTTGAGCTTATTTCATTCATTTTGCCGTTTTTTGACGTGCAAATCCCGTACTCTGTATTTAAACAAGTTAAAATTCATTTGGCTATGAATACACACTATCATGCAGAACCAACTTTTGAACTTGTGAGGTACAGTATTTGACGCATGATGATCAAATGGAGCCAGATGATTCCACAACACCACAAAGCACTCTCACACCAAACAAGTCATAATTCACAAAACTGTGGTTCCCTGCGAACCCACTCAACGCCAATGAGTGACCACTTTATATCTATTTTAAGTTTAATCAGACTGATCATGTAGTATGTGGTAATAAAGTGTATGGTCATTTCGGTTGCAATTGCAAACCCATGGACAAGGTTCTTGACAAAATTAAGTAGTTTAATCTCAATCACTTTGATGCGTTTACCTGGGAAGATGACAGTCACATAGTATGAAGATGACTTTAGGATTCAAAGGATTAAAGGATTAAATCTCATTGTGGTAGAGGAAAGAAGTGACACATTATGTGACTCACATTGCCATGACTCAAACCACCAACCCGCACACAACCGGTCCTGTCAGTTCTATACTCAAATACAAGTCAGTTACAGGGGTCTAGTCAACTTTTATAAATGCTTTGTTCTGACATTTAAAATAATATACATACTTCCTACTAGTACTAAATTAAAATGTTGGGGTTAAATTCATGTCTTCAAGTTTAAAGGCATTGTATAACAACTTTTCCATTTTAAAAAAAATGTGAGCTACATGATTCCCCGTGCTAGAAGTGTCTTTGATAAGGTCTCAAAATGAAGCCCTGAAAAAATTACAGTTCAAAATGATCATTAAGTGCTTTAAAAGAGTAAAAATCATTAAGAGACCATTCCAGTTTTTCCCCATAGACTGCTGTGTTGCAGTTCTTTCTATCGGCTGAGAGTAATTCATGTGCCAATTTTTATATGTACATACATTACCAGTGACAGCATAACTGTCTGAACTTTTGTGTTCTAGGGTATGTATTTGTCTATTCAAACACTGTCAGATATGTCAGAGAGCAAAGTTTGACAATTTTTTAAACAGGTCTTCCACAATGTTATATAGTGTCTTTAAATTCATGTCTTCAAGTTTAATGCAAACAGTAGTGGAAATCAGAGCACTTTTTGCACAACTGGCATGTGGCTTATTAATATGAGTGTGATACTGTCGTGAGCAATTATAGGAGAATAATGTTAAAGTGATAGGCTAACATTGTGGAGCTTCAATTTAAAAAATTGTCAAATTTTGGTATCTGAACTACATAGTAGTGTTCATATGGACAAATAAACACCCTAGAATAAAAAAGTTTGGTAAGTTACACTGCCAATGGCAAGTTATGCATGAATAAACAATTAAAACTCGGGGCGAGTTTAAATAGCATCTAGGTGTACACACAATAAGTCTATGGGAGAAAATGGGGAGGTGAATCCGATCAACTTACGATTTTCACTTTTATAAAGCACTAAATAATCATTTTGAAATACAATTTTTTTCAGGGTGTCATTTTTAGACCTTATCAAAGACAATGGTAGCATTGGGAATCATGTAGCTCAAATTTTTTTTAACTGTGGTAAATGTTAGCCAACACCTTTAACCTCAAACAGCTATTTACCCAAGCACAATGGAAGAAAAGGTGTTGTTTGCAGGTATTGAATCTAACATTTCAAAACGAGGAAATCTTTCCATTTTAACAATACTTAGTACCACTAAAGGCAAACTTTGTAAGTGATAATCTTAAAGTGTTCCTGAACAGTGGTGGCATCGGGGGTGCCCCCCGTCCCCCCCCGAAAAAAAAACTAGTTTCAAAGTATAGAAAGTGATTTTTTCCTTGCTTTTTTAGTTGGGGGGGGGGGTTGGTACGAAGTTTCACCCTCCTGAGAATTTCCGTGATCACATACCGGGGCACCATTGCGTCGATTTGCACTGATGATGAGTGTTCTTCTTAATCTATCAGCTTTTTTCTTATTGCTCATCGCATCAATTTGCGCCATAGATCAGTGTTTTTCCACAACCAATGACCTTTTTTTGTCCTAAATGGGTAAGGTCGAATAACTTTCCTTTGTTTCTAGCTAAAGGCAAGAGGATGCCAAAAAATTGCAAATGCAGTATTTTAATCTTGATAAGGAAGAGAAAGATGTTATTTCAGGGTTATGGAAGGAAGCAGGAAAATTATCTACTGACAGGTATTTCCCACTGTTATAAGCTCTTACATAATGTTTCTAAGAAGTGTTATTTCATAAGGTATGATTATTAAAATATGAGCCGACAGATTTCCCACTTAAAATTTCAATGTTTTGAGATAGACTTGCTGTAATCCGTGTAATCAGGAGAAAACTATTTTAACTCATCAGGGACAACAGGCTTGTACATACACCTTTACATGTAAACCCTGAACATCACACATTCAGAGGTGAATATGATAACCTTTCCACTCAAATTAATGTTATATTCCTTCAGTGCTTCTGTCCTAAAAACTACCCAACATACCTGGGTTGTGCACTTCATACACATTGAAAAAAATTTATACAGTATATTGCCATTTTTCAGAGATGCCACAGGAGTATTCTAAATTTCCTGAAATTCACATGCGAGAGAGAGAGTGGAGCAAACAAGCCCGAGGAATAAACAAAGCATATAAGCTAATTGCTTCCCGGACAAGCCCCCAAATTTTGTTACAATGCGTAACCAAAAGAAATTGCAAAAAATAACAAAGTTCTGAAATTTTACATTTAAAAACCTATTCATCTTCATGACAAAAATCAGTAAATCCAAAAATTTCCAGAAATTCCAGAAAAATTTTAATCTAAGAAAAATCCAGAAATACAGAAATTTGTGGAAATGTGGCATCTGTGATTTTTATAGACACACTGTATAGATCCAAGTGCTGCCTATCACGATTTCATGCTCATAATGATTTTCACCTTTTAAATCTGAGTCATCTTGCTTCATCCTGTGATATCAGATGACATCTGAAGATGATGTCTCATACAGAATATTGTCTTGTCTCACTCCATGTGAACCACTACCTCAGTGTCAATAACTTACATACTGCTTCACACAACTTTACTTTAACATGTCAATGTGTGTTTTGTGGATGGGATGACGAACCTGTAGCCTGGAGCCTGTATGAGTCTTACTGTGTTTACCCCACCAAAGACTTTCTGGGGCTCATGAAGGGGTTTTCTAGCAAATCGCAGAGAAGTTTGGCATAAACTCTATTCTACAGAAATACATTTTGTATTCCTGTTTATCTTGCACATTTTGGTTTTGCAGACATATTTTCACAAAAACAGAACAACAGTTTCTGAAGACAGATAGCAATTGAATAATTCACAAATAATCTTAACAAAATGCATATGTTCTCTTCTACATTCAAAATGCAGTTAGTACATTTATTTCACTTACAGGTAAAGGTCATGTGACAATTTTTGGCACATTTTCTGTGAAATTTGATTTCAGTACCTTGTGATTTCCAATGGAATGTGGAGGCGAGTACATACATTACATTGTAAAGTGGGGTGAATTTGGATTCAATGAACAAGAACGACAATAATCAGCAAAAGACAGAAAATTTGATACTATAAATAAATCTTGGACATTGGGTTTTCAGTTATTGAGGCCAAATGCTGCGCTAATATTTTCTACCAAGCAAGATCTACATTTCCAAATTTTCCCAATAAAACTAAGGACAGGCATTCCTAATTTCTCAATCAGTCATGGCATTTTTACACCACTCAACACTACAATAATATCATACAGTTGTACAGTACCTCTGTAAAGATCAATACATGTATACTGTATAGCCATCTTAACCTCCCCTCCTCCAGCCCTCCCCTCCTCTAATCATCCCCAACCTTCCTCCCAACCCTCCCTCTCTCCAACCCCCATACAGGAACACACAAACACAAACACTCAAATTTGGCAAAAAGGTAATGGGAGGCTGGGAAAACATATTCTTTGAGCAAAACAAAAGCTTTAATAATACATTTTTTATTCCATTTCATTTTCATTTTAATTATTTAATGCAACAAGAAATGAGCATATCACTTAAAGGGACCCGCCGCTTCGTTAATCCACTGTACAGTTTATTTACCTTACGCTTGCCCCTATTCGCAACGGCCAGTGCCTAACACTGAACTCTACTGCCTGACGTAGTGAGAGTTCAGTGGTGCGTAAAAATCGTATGCGAGCTGCAAACAGAATTGCCGATGAGGTATGTTGGCGCTTCGTTGCCTTTCTTGTGGAGTGAACGTGCTGCATAGGGAATTGCACACAAATTATCGTGCGCGCTCGTTTTGCGAAAGTATACGGGCATTTCCGAATATTACCCCGAGTCGCGGCCGAGGTCGACAACGCCCGATGACTTCGCGACTTTTACGGTCCCTTTAAAGTACCCTTGAGTCTGATAATTTCAAGACAGAAACTAATTTAAAACAATTGTTTCCAATGTCTGCCTCTACAGGTTTAATATCCTGCATGATACTATCGCATGTACTACACATGACAACACAATCTTTTTTAAATTCCAAGGGCACAAAATTCTATCAGACACATTGTTTACATTTATATCTCACACAACAGGAAGATGACATTACAACAGTCTGGACTGGCAACAGACTTGGCACTTTCTGTCATGCATACTGATCTAAAAGTTATATGGAAAACATTTCAAAGATTTAAAAGGAAACCCTATGTAAAGGAGATAAACTTGAAGTTAAGTCCAGTGTGAATACCCATATTTTAACTTGAGTTACCTCAATATACTTAACTACAAAATTTCTGTGTGGTTAAGAATAGCTTGATGATAAAGGCTTACTCCCTAGTCCTGGCATAGCATTAAAGGGAGAAGGCACCAGCAACTAACAGGCATAAGTTAAGAAAATATTTGAGTTCTTGCCAACCAATCAGATTGCACGTGCACAGCAGGGAGCTGACCATGCGTGACCAATGCATGCCACGCGATGTGTGTTAGCCGCACCGTGGTAATGTATGCACTGTTTGAATTGATAAGCTCCTCCCCCTATACATGTAGCTGTTTCTGCAAGTTTTGTCTTAGGGTAAAACTTACAAAGACGTAAAATAAACACAAATTTAACTAATTTATAGGGCCTTGATGAGGGTGAGTATCACACAGTACCCCTTACTTAGGCTGTTTTTGTCACCATGTACCATAATTCTCACAATACTCACATTGTCATTTTTATTCTTAACTTATGCCTGTTAGTTGCTGGCACCTTCTCCCTTTAAAGAATTCAAATAAAACTTCTGAAATAAGTTCTTCAGAGTTCAAATCAGTGCCATTCATCAAGTTACTTTCACACTCTAACATGACACAGAAATGTTAAATGATGCCATAAAAAGCTGTCAGAAATCATTCCAAGAGATTACAATCAAAGAAATGAGTAACTCCGCCACAGTCTCAGAACGGATCCACATCACACACCAATGGGACATTAGAACAGACATCCAGACAGACATACCAACATGCACAGACGTCTCTTGCATAACAGCGTGACAAATGTCCACTTCCTTATCCTATTGCAAATATTTCTATGCTTCTTGCTTCAGAATGAAAAGTCAGCTTACGACTGCTATTTATGGAAACTGCCGTCCCTGGGGTGATGAACCCCAAAAATCACAACTAAATTAATCTGACATGTTCACGTGCCAGTTTGGATTACCCAGCAAGTGGCGGTTGTAGTCCATTCACTCATTCTTTGAAACCAATTTACTGAAAATGTTAGTCACTCTTCAAAATATATTAAGTTTCAAGATGCGCAATTTCCTCACGATTGTGCAGTCTATGAAGCAAATGAAGAACCGGAGTCTCCTCTTCTTTTAATACGAGCTTGAGACTATATAATGGAAATGGCCTGTTATCTTGTCTTCTGATTAAAAAGCACCATCATTGGTAGACTCCTATATGCAATTGTGGTTAAGAAAGTCTAGGACCATTTCACATGACGGCAATCACGTGATCGCAAATATGTCTGTAATCGCCGATCACTTCAATGTCGGTATTTTTACCTGTGAGAATGCAAACTAGAATCACAATTGCGACTCAAATCGTGAAATTCAAATTGTACCAAGGAGATCACAAAACGAAGCATGCTGGCGCATGTGCAGAAAGGCTGAGGAAGCATACAAAGGGTCAATTTAATTCTCATTGCTGACTTAGGGAGCTTTGGTAATTAACATACTACATATGGATGATATGAATATAAGAGTTCATGCAAACAAAACAGGAAGGAAGTAGGGGTAGATTACCTGTCTCCTCAATAACACTATAATAATCCTTTTGGAGATCAAAATCTAATTAAATCATTGGAGACGATTTGATTTTAACTGTAAGCATTCTCCATAGACCCCAGCCTGAGAAATCTCTAGTCTCAAACAGATTTTTAAAAAAACTTCCTCAAAATATTGGAAACTCTCTCTCTCGCCATATAATCAAACAACACGTAAACTTTTTTCAGTACCATTTTTACATTGTAGAATATGAAATACAAACTATTTGGTGTCATAGTGGAACTGCGCGGATTAAATGCACGTGTTGAACCCAGTGTCGCACGCAAGGGGGGGGGGCCATGTCCCCATGGTATGGTAGTCGGGGGAAAAGCATTCAGTTGGGAGAAATTGGTTGGGTGATTGTCGGGGGAATTATTTTCTTGGCTCCCCAATTCCAAATTCTTGTGCACGCCACTAGTTGAACCTGTTCCACTAAGTTGGTTCAGCCTGCAAAGGAACATATGGTAAAAATTAAGATAGCAAGATGGTAATAATTATTTCCTTCACAACTAGGTACGTGTGTTTGTACGTGTTTGCCTTTCAATGCCGTGTCTGGTCAGAGCGACATGTTGGATACCGCTCAGATTCGAAGTCAAATAAATACAGTGTTCACCAGGTTCAGCACTGGTATCGAGGTTGTTCATTGCACAGCTGGAACATCAGGAAAAATTTGTGAAAAAGGTTTTCAGCAGCTGGAAATTAATTTTGTAACCTTATCCAATTGTTTTAATCATTTAATGAATAAAATGGATCCATAATGACCTACTGTAATCAATTTCACAGCAGAGTCCATTCATTCTAATACTGTATATTTAGTTTGTTTTCTCAACTGAACAAGTTCCAAGGGGACTATGAAACAGGCTCTGTATGTGTGTGTGTGTGTATGTGTGTATGTATGTGTGTGTGTGTCTGTCTGTCTGTCTGTCGGTCTGTGAAATTGTGTGTACAGAATGTTAAAATTACTTCTTTGTTGTACAAGTATCCCTTGACTGATTTGGTGTTTAAAAGCACATGGTGGGGCTTTAAAACTTGTACATTATGAAATTGAGTAATAATTAAATATGCTAATTTAATGAAAATTTCATTCTAACATCATAAAAAGTAACTAAAAATGTTTCTTGTCAGGACTTTATTTTTTAGTAGATTTTGATTTCATTTGGTTAATTATCAGAAACAGATTGTATGGGGCTTCCAAACTTTTGCGAAAGTGTGTAAATGATTGATTATGCTTATTTATGTAAATTTATTCAAATCATAAA
This sequence comes from Eucidaris tribuloides, assembly GCA_001188425.1. Classification (NCBI taxonomy): domain Eukaryota; kingdom Metazoa; phylum Echinodermata; class Echinoidea; order Cidaroida; family Cidaridae; genus Eucidaris; species Eucidaris tribuloides. The sequence goes on from JZLH01S0034387.1 coordinate 26,076, forward strand.
GATCACATATACTCCTGACCACAAACACTTGGTTTAATAATAGTTGCCTATAGTAACTATAGCTCAACGTGAGATGAGACATGCAACGGTGGTGTACATGTACATGTAGCTACATCAGTGAAGGGTCGACATTGTTCGGAAATTACTAATGGAACTGGACTGAGACCGTGCACATAATGGGTTATTGCGGTGTAACCAGGGGCCAGGGCCTAAGTCTGTTGTTAAATTTGCCCATGTTGTTGTCCCAACCAAGGAGAAGATAAGCAGCAAAACAGAAGGGACCAAGAATGTGTACCATCTACTATAGATAACAGATAGAGACATCACCAGTCAAGGAAAATAGAATCTTACTCGCCAAGATGTGATACAGCCCACACTCATTTCATTTATATGGCAATATCAACTTCCTTTTTTCCAGTGTTATTTAATTCCTCATGTATTGAGAAGCAGGAAAAGGTCCCAAGTTATCTACTGCTGATATTAAGTTACTTCTGTCTATCTTCAACAATAGAGTATGTACAGTATGGGCCATGTAGTATAATACCAATTTCCTGAAGTCAGTCAAGTGGAACCAGCTTTGATGACCACACAGAAGAGAGAGTGCAAGCCTTGAAAAACTTGTGAAGGCTGTCCAAATACACACACACACACACACACACACATACGTGTATGGGCGTACACACGAGGACACTATGTTTGGATAATCATCCGAGGACACTATGTTTGGATAATCATCCGAGGACATGTGCTTGAAATTTGACCGCACGACATACCCCCAAACCTGTGAGAATGTTGTAACAGAGGTGTAAAGTGATAATACCATAATTTAATCCGAGGACATGTGTTTCAGGTCCTCGGATTGGAATTTGTCCTCGGTTGTGTGATCAAATTTCAAGTGTTTGTCCTCGGATTATATAGTCATACAAACGCACACACACACACACACACACACACACACACACACACACACACACCCACAGGAACAAAAGACAACACATTGACATTGACATTGTCATTGTGTGTTACTTTGCAAGCAGTCATGCATTGTAGCATTTTGATAAATACGGGGAAAATTCACGAAATAGTCAAAAGGTTTGAATACTAAACTACAAAATATTGGCTTTGGGCAATTTTATCACCTAAAATTAAAAAAGAATTTGCAAAAATAACCCCTCAAGCATATAAAACATACTAGCTCTTCATCAAATCAGACTGCAAAATGACCCCAAAACACAATTTTATTTCAAACTCTGGTTAAAGCAGAGGTGATCAAGGTATCTAGTATGACTGTCAAATGTTTCTGTGTAATAACACTCTTAGTATTCATTGATGAAACTATAATTGAGAGTTTTTAAGAATGTATTCTTGAGTGCTTTTCAAAATAGACTCACTTTCTGATTCATTTTCTGGTGAGCCCTGCATTGGTTATTTAATCCAGGTACCTTTACAATGAGAAATTGAGGTTGCCAAGTTTAAAATCAAATGCATCAAAATGAGAGATAGGTAAATTGATGACCATCCCTTTTAAGTGCTCGATAAGTCCCATCGCATATGCATTACTAATGAGTTTCTTGAACTGTTATCATAGGATATCATTAGATTTAATTATAAGTTGTCACAGTGATGATGCCTTCTCATTGATTCCTTCTTGAGGTATGCGTCCATCCAATGATTATCACCATGCTAGAGATATCATTCTGACCAAGTAACGTTATTTGGTGGGCAGGGGCATTACAAGAACTTCTTCAGTGGGGGGGGGGGTACCTGAAAGAAACCTTTTGTTTACCGACCAGTCAACAAGCAAAACAAAGTCTCACCCATCAGTGCTCACACCAGACAAGCAAACAAGCCCCCCAAAAAGGTCCTCAATTATTTTACCTGACAGAATTACCCAACACCCCCTCCACTAGCGATACACTGGTTGGTAGGTTAAAGGGAGAAGGCGCCAGCAACTAACAGGCATAAGTTAAGAATAAAAATGACACTGTGAGTATTGTGAGAATTATGGTACGTGGTGACAAAAACAGCCTATATAAGGGGTACTGTGTGATACTCGCCCTCATCAAGGCCCTATAAATTAGTTGATTTGTGTTTATTTTATGTCTTTGTAAGTTTTACCCTAAGACAAAACTTGCAGAAACAGCTTTAGGGGGAGGAGCTTATCAATTCAAACAGTGCATACATTACCACGGTGCGGCTAACACACGTCGCGTGGCATGCATTGGTCACGCATGGTCAGCTTCCTGCAGTGCACGTGCAATCTGATTGGTTGGCAAGAACTCAAATATTTTCTCAACTTATGCCTGTTAGTTGCTGGCGCCTTCTCCCTTTAAAGCACAGAGGTAACCTCATTAATATAGTGATGAAAAGAAGATTTCGCAAACTTCTGTGAATGATTAAAGCAGGCCTGCACTGTCCAATTACCCTAATCAGTTAAGGAGGAGAGGGAATATCCATTACTTGTCATTGAAAGGAGGGGGTAATGGGGGTCAAGAGGTCACAGAACGAAGGTGATAACATTACCTTCACAAGAGGGAAGCTTTAAAATTAGATCATTAGAATTAATCATCGAGCAAAGTATCTCGCATCAATGCAATTAAGATCTTCAATGTGTGAAGAAAGTCACAAACAAATATATATACATGTAGCAATGATGTCATTTTCATGGGTGTTCCAAAGTTTCAAGCTGATTCTGGACAGTACATGTATGCAGTATCTCATCACTGCTCACTCTATACCGATAATGCACATGCGTACGACAGTACTTTCCATCAATGAATGCACTATAGACCCATTCAATTTGTATGAAGTGTGTTGGCCCCGTAACAGTCACATTTTTAAACGGATTAGTACCATATATTTCTTTGTCACTAAGTGAGTTAAATCATATCAAAATTTCACCAAAATGTGATCATAATGTTTGTCAAAATATTGCAAAGTCTTGTTTTTCAGTATCAGACACTGATACAGAATTTGTTGATGTTTCCACATACAATACATTTTTCCTTCTTTTTACCCCGTGCTATGTGTGCAGTGTATTCGTATGTCCCCTAATCTCGGAAACAGTCCACAACATCATAACAAGCCAATCACCAATTTGATACAATCACACTGTCCCGTCCATCATAAACCGTACTTCGATGGCTGATAACTATTTCCGTGTTTATTATGTCGTGTCCCCCTTGCCAGGTCCTGTCACATTTAGCCAGCCTGGTGGGTTGGTTCGAATCCCGTCTCGTTATCAGGTGACAGCTTACAGTATCCGATTCTCCTCAACATTTCAATGTTATCAGCGAGCATGCCAAGTTCTTTTTACACTTATTTTTTTCATCAATAATCTATTTCAGTAACAAAATTTACAAAACAAAATTATTATGCCTTGAGCACAAATTTCTTTACAGCTACACGTACGTGTACAATGTACCAAGGTATTTATTTTCTTCTTTTTTTTCATTATTTATCTATTTCAGTACAAAATCTCCAAACAAACAATATTTTACCAGGCATTTTTTTTTTTCATCTTCACCTAAGTAGTGAATATTTCTCTGTATATTTTCTCAAGTTTAACCGTTATTCTAGCGATGGTTTTCATAAAGTTTGTAGATATAAGCACTTGGGTACAATTTGTGCCATTATTTGTTACATTATAATCTTTTTATTCACTATACCTAGTGCAAGATTTACATCCACAAATATTTTGCCACCAACATTTTGTCTTTAGCCTGACCTTCCTGAATTTTTCTCATACAATAAGATGAATTGTGACAATTTCATCAAGGAATGGTTCAGACATTACTTCTGCAATACAGTGGTGTTGGTATAATTTGCGTCATTAACTTGTATTTAATACATGTTTTTTTATCAATGACCTACATACATCAGTGCCAGAAGTTCAGAATATTTTCCCCACCTGCATTTCACCTTGACCTTCACTGAATTGTCTCTTGTCAATTTGAACTAAAGATGATCAGTGTAACTTACGATTTCATTAGAACTGTTTTGGTTGTGATTAGTGTCTTCTTCTTTTTTTCTTCTTCTTCTTAGTTCTTTGCCAATGGAGCAAGTCCACACATGAGAGTCAGTATTATTTGTGTCATTAATTTATTAATAAATTATTACTAATTATCATTATTTATCGTTTTCTATACTTCTTTATCAATGATCTACAACTTCCTCACAGGCAATCATAAACTTTTTATTTACTGTTTGGCCTTCACAGATTTTCTCTTTATTTGTTTTTTACCCCCATCTAGGGATGGTCCTGATTTCCAGATATAATTATTAAACCCTGTTTCACAAAGTTTTTGTTTTTTTTGTTGTTGTTTGTTTTTGGGGGTTTTTTTTACAGCATGGTCTGCATAGATTTGTCTGTATCTTTCATCTAGGGATGGTCCTGCTTAAGTCTATACATTTAATTACCCCAGCCCCTGGTAAGAGTTATCTCATTATCTCATTATACTGTATCTTCCCAACAGTTATGACAGCTTACTGTAGATTTGAACTTTTGATAGCTTGGACAATAATCACAATTCACAGCCAAGACAGTTGACAGTAATTACGCCAGCAGTCTATTTAAGTACAATATTTACAAAGAAAATATTTTGACACAAGCACAAAGTTTTGTTTTGTTTTGTTTTTCCAATATTGGCAATCGCGGATTGTCTGAACATTTTGTCTCTTATCTAGGGATGGTCACACTAAATTTAGACGTAATCAATTAGCCCTGCTTCAGGTATAATCTGTATTATCATCTCATTAACTTCCACACAAGACAGTAAAGATATGAACTTCAAAAACGAAACACTGTAATCACTATCAGCATGGACAGGAATGTTTAGATCAATTATACTGTACACAGTAAATCACGTACAATCAAAGACAAGTTATCACCACCGTTCTTCCTCCATGTCACAATTAATCTTTCATAAATTTTTGAAGATTAATCTTGAAATTTTGTACATTATGGTAAAACAAACTAGACTTTTTCAAAATATCATCTTAAAATGTTGTTTTAAAACATTGTTCCCAATCAATTAATTCAGCTACATGTATACTGTACATGTACATGTACATGTAGTTAAGGCCTAAGTTTAGTTTTGGGGATTTTTTATTTATTTGAAAGTAGGCCTGGGACAAAAAATCGATTAATCGAATTAATCGATTACCTTTTTGCCGATTGGTATTCGACTTTAAAATGAATCAATTATTTGTCGGGTGACGAATAGTCTAAATGCCTTAGTTGAAACTCATATACAGTAACTTAGTTGTTTACAAAATAAAAAAAACTAATTTAGATATCGATATTCAAAGTAAGGATAACATTTTTAGCATGATCAGAACCCAAATATATCATTTTTTAAATGGAAAATAACGATCAAGAACAGTGACAGACAGTGAATTTTCAAATGGCGACACGTAAATACGGCCATCCGTACCATCCCTGCGGCATCGCTGTGGAAAATATTTTTTGCCGATGTAAAAAGAAGAGTTGAAATGTCGGTTTTGAAAAACAGAAATGACAAAATACCGTCAATTTTTACATATTCTTTCCTTTGCTGACGTTACTTTTTCTGAAAATTGCTGTCATGCATTCGAAAACTTGATTCTTCTACAGCTATTTGAAGTTTATCGTACACAGTCGCCATTGGCATGGGCGCTGCCATCTTGGTTAACCAAAATATCCGTTTACCCAAATATCCATGTATCCGTTTCCCACACTGCATTTAATGAGTGGCAGTGCGGATATGAGGATATTTGGGTAAATGGATATTTTGCTTAACCAAAATGGCAGCGCCCATCATTGCAGGCGCGTTCGCGCAAGGTGGGTAGCGATCTTGATGCAGGAAAGAATGAACATTTTCTCTATTACTTCAATGTATATTCGAACAACAAATGTTGGATTTTTAATGTGCCACGGGGGTAAAACAACCAGTCTTCGTTTTAGGGCTGTTGTGTTTTTCATTCTCAACTTTTCATCTGCTAATAGATTCTAGTCATTTTGTCCTTAGTCCCATGTACTTGTTTTCACATATGTTACTTGCATTTTTTTGTATTCTGACTAATCAAATAATTCGATTACTTTTCCAGTCAACTAATCGATTATCAAAATCGATATTCGTCCCAGGCCTATTTGAAAGCTTTCTGCCCAAAGATCATATCACACCAATAACAGATTCTGAATGTCTTTCGTTTCTTTTTAATTAATTTATGAAAAATCTCGGGGGGGACCCCCGAGATTTTTTGGTACCCCAGAGATTTTCAACTATATTTTGCATTATAGCCTCCAAAAGGTTAATAAGGTGTTAAGGTTATATGAGTTATACCTCATCAGAAAGAGCAGAGTCTGTTCTTTCTGATGAGGTATAACTTGGATAACCTTAACACCTTATTAACCCTTTGGATGCTATAATGTAAAATATAGTCGAAAATCTCAGACGGCTACGAAAAATCTCAGGGGGCCCCCAAGATTTTTCATTAATTTAATAAAAAAAAAAAACTAGAGCAATTCGGCTGCGCGCAAGCCGATGGGTATGCCTCCGCACCCCGTCCAATCCAAACTTTGAATGTACAGGGCATCGTAACCTTTGACCGTTCAACTCTGAAATGTCATTTTGCCCCATAATACATACTTCACCCAATTACATCAATATCCGAATAAGCTGTTCTCAAGTAACGTTTGCCGGTAACGAGCCACCGAATCAACATTTTAGGGCCGGTGACCTTTGACCTTTTACCTTGAACTCCAAAATCTAATCAGTTCATTGGTGGTCCATAGTACATACTTCACCCAAGTTACATGAAAATTCAACCGGCGCTTCTCAAGTTATTGCGGTAACGAGCCCTAATCAGACGTATTTAAGGCGCGGTGACCTTTGACCTTTGAGTTCAAAATCTAATGAGTTCATTGGTGGCTCATAGTACAATACTTGTCCTAGTTACATCAAATCCGACAGCCGCTCTCAAGTTATCGCGCGTAATGAGCCCGAATCAGACATATTTTAGGCCCGGTGACCTTTGACCTTTTGACTTTGAACTAAAAAAATCTAATCAGTTCATTTGGTGGCTCATAATACATAACTTCACCCACGTTACAATGAAAATTTCAACCGGCCATTCTCAATAAATGTTTATGCGGTAACGAGCCAAATCAGACATATGTTGGCCGGTGACTTTGACCTTTGACCTTTCAGCTCCAAAATCCAATCAGTTCATTGGTGCCTCATAATACATACTTCACCCAAGTTACATGACCAATCCGACAAGCCGCCTCTCAAGTTATCATGGTAACGAGCCCGAATCAGACATATTTAAGGCCGTGACTTTGACTTTGACCTTTCAGCTCCAAAATCTAATGAGTTCATTGGTGGCTCATAGTACATACTTGGTCCTAGTTACATCAAAATCCGACAGCGACTTCAAGTATGCCGTAATGAGACGAATCAGACATATTTTTAGGCCGGTGACCTTGACCTTTGACCTTTGAGCTCCAAAATCTAATCAGTTCATTGGTGGCTCATAATACATTACTTCACCAAGTTACATGACAATCCGACTAGCCACTTCTCAAGTTATCGCGGTAACGAGCCCGAATCAGACATTATTTAAGGCCCGGCTGACCTTTGACCTTTTGACCTTTCAGCTCCAAAATTTCAATCAGTTCATTGGTGGCTCATAATAATACTTCACCCAAGTTACATGACAATCCGACCAGCGCTCTCAATTATCGCGGTAACGAGCCCAATCAGACATATTTTAAGGCCCGGTGACCTTTGACCTTTGACCTTTCAGCTCCAAAAATCTATTCAGTTCATTGCGTGGCTCATAGTACATACTTGGTCATAGTTACATCAAAATCCGATGGGGAGTTCTCAAGTTATCTCGGTAACGAGATCCGGTAACGGCAACGGAACGCACGGCCACGGACGCACGGCGACGGACGGACACCGAAAACATAATGCCTCCGCAACTTCGTTGCGAGCCATAAAAAGACATTCAGAATCTGTTATTGGTGCGATATGACCTTACGGCATAAAGCTTTCAAATAAACAAAAAATCCCCAAAACTAAACTTGGGCTTTAACCCATTGTCTACGAGAACCGGATATGCCCTGTGTTAACTCTATGGGATTTTCGGAATCTCATAAGCAACGGGTTATGCATTCATTGCATTGTTTAACCATCAATGTTCTAAAGCTTTTGAACAAGCTAGATTAATGCAACTCAGTCTAGATATAAACCTGTCATAGTTGTGTGGCTTGATATCTCCTCCGTCTTGCTGGGCAATCATATATAAATACATGATCAAACAAGTTATAACAACTGGTTGTAACAATATCTTTAAGATATCTTACACTGTGTGAAAAATGTTGCTAAATACATGTATTATACTTCCATGTGCTGTATCTCTTCCTACCACAGATATGGCTACCAAACACAAATCCTCGATGAAGCTGAACAGGGTCAAACTTACAAGAAGAAAGAGTCATTTGAGTTTGAAAGTGTGCAATTCCGACTCAACGATCCCAATGCCCAGTGCAGTGACATGTTGTACATCTGTACCAGACTGGACCGAGGGGATTCCCCGAAGACGAAAGGAGGTCTGGACTATGAGTACTCTGGTTACCCCGACGAATCGGCCTTGACTGGGTGTACCGAAGCTCCTGAATGCAAAGGTATGAATGAGGGAATTGGGCTAAAAATACTCTTTGATTTTCCCGCGCGTAACAGAAGGAGCACCAATCGTAGCTTTCATAATTTGATGTCATAAGTTGAACATTGTAAATATCCAAGAATGTAGACCAGTGAAAAATCAAATTTCCGATTGGACAATAAATTCAATTTCAAAATCAAATTCAAATAAGTGATCTTGCTTGTCCAGTGATTTAAATAAAGCAATAGGTCATGCTTTGGTATTGGTTGGTTTAGCTTCTGGTTTACCCATTAGACAAAGAAGTGAAATTGATAGGAAAAATAATATTACTGAAGCTAGCTCCCCCTCCTCCACCCCCCCAAAAAAAAATAACATGCAGAAAGAAGCAACAATCATAGAAACAAAGCATAATATATAACATGTTTGTTTCATTTGATTACTGTTTAAGTTTCATTTAAAATTTTCTATAAATGGACAGTGATTAATTTGCAACTTGTTGGGCCACTAAATGAATCAGTTTGTATGTAAAATATATACAATTAACTCTTAAATTGCTTCTCTTTTTCAACTTAGTTTTCATATCTGTGAACCCTCCCCCCCCCCCAAAAAAAAAGACTATATATATATATATATATATATAAAAGTGAATAAAAAAATAAATAAATAAAAAAAAATTAAGAATGGAAATACACATCCTTACAAATGAGTCTTGAGAGCATTATTTCCAGTAAGCTTTGCTCAAAATCTCAAATTTGATGTGCTTCTTAATTTTTTACTTTGATGAGAGTAGGGTGAAATCTATATTGGTGCTCTTTCTAGTTATTGATATTGTGCTTCATTGAATGTTTCCTGAACAATGTTTGGCTCATGTTTATTGTAATTGAACATAAGTGTATCTGTTATCCACAATATGTATTTCCAGTTGTATGTTGACTCTTATGCCTGCAAGACACAGAGCACTGAATTAAGAACTATAACACAAGGTACAAAACAAAGCTGGGCAGGCCAGGAAGATTATATCTGTTTTTCTTTCAAGATTTTATATCTAGACCAATCTATCTTGAAGACCACTCTTCTGCTTCGTTTGCTAGGTCTGGGGGACATCTAGCCTTTTGACAAGGCCCTCTCGCTGTATTACGGGCGAGCAAAGAGAGCCCAGCTGAGCGCGCAGCGCGAGGGCCTTTTGAGATCTGATTTCAATTCTTATGTTAGACCTTTGAATTACCGAATTTTGCTACCCTATTTCAGGTAGCAAAAATCAACCAATCAGCGTGTCTGTCTACTTGATTTAGGAACGTTGAATATGCAATCATACTAGGACCATGTTCGTACAGTATGAAACGATCTGGACGCGTTCACTATTTCAGTAGGCGAAATGATTCACAAACGCAGAGTTTTGCACGCCAAATTGGACCTTACGAAACAAAATTTTAAGAAAAATGCTTCAAATACTCTGTTTAAACAATGAACGTGTACTAATTTGGTGTTTGATGGTATATGTATTGTAGTAACCAACACTGAAGGAATTTCTTTCAACCCACCGAATAGTTGACAAGGCCAAGACAGGGGATCGTAACACGCAATTTTATTGGTTGATTCCAACAGTTCCTGTGGTCATGAATAATAATTACTTTTCGGATGCCAAGCAGATCTCAAAAGGCCCTCGCGCTGCCGCGCTCGGCTGGGTCTTCGCTCGCCCATAACAGCGAGAGGGCCATGTCAAAAGGCTAGGGGGCATCCAAAAGCTTAAGAAAAAATGATACAAAGTTCATTTTTGCACCTGTCTCTGAACTAAAGTATTGCATTGTAAATTAAAATAACCATCACTTGTCATGGTCTTGGATGCCCCCCGGCTATGGTGAATGAAATGGTACAGTGTTATTTAAACTGGATTGATCTTTATGATGTCAGCATAAAATAACAAATCTCATGTATGTGAGCTGGTGCCACAAATCAAAAAATAAGTTGCACCAATGAACCATTAAATTTGATGAAATGGGTGAGTTTGACTGGAAGAATGAATTGCAAGTATTTAGAAGAGCATTGATTTATTAATGTGACAACTCCTCATTTAGGGGTAGGTAGCAAACTGTCCATTTATAAACAAATAAATATTACCTTGTATTTCTTTTCCATCTATGGCATTTTTATGACTCTTGGACTCACAATTTCCCGACAAATTATAGAAAAATATATTGAAATTCTTCATTCAGTTCCTCAAAGTTACAGAGAATTCAGAGAATATGTTAGTTAATTTCATTATGCTAGTTAATTTGATATTCTTTATCCCTAATTTGCCCAGAAAGTGTCAGGTAAATTTATATTAAGCATTAACAGTTACTTTGACAAATATTTCTTCTGATGTCTTGCAGGCATTTGAGATTAAGTTATTTGAAATACCACTCTTGATATTACCAACAAAATCCAAACAATAGTACATGTACAACTAAGTTTATAACAAATATCACTGTAACTATCTCAACAAACAAACCACAACATCATTTATCACTATCTTCATAACTGTGTTGTTCATCATTTCACACAAGTCTGTCAATTTTCAACTTTATCACGTAAATGTTTTGTGTACATTGTGCTACATATAATATCTTTATACTGTTCTATCACATCAGCTCAAATATGAAAACCATCATGTTCGAGAATTCATCTCTCATTTCTGCCGTGTGATAATGTCATATCAGTGTGCAAAGCGATACACACATATTTACGAGTTTATGATTGTCTGTCACATCATTTTGTGTGCGACATTTTAATGCTATTGTCCAGCGTGTTCATGTGATAAATCGCCTTTGTGTCAACATCTGTCATCTGTCAACATCAACATTTTCATCCTCTGTTCTTGTTGATAATGTCTCGTACATACTGTATGCCGTCAATTGTTCGTCCGCCTCATCGTCATTACAGCGCGGCGCGACTGAAGTCTTGCGCAATGACATCAATTGGTTTCGCTTACCGCCTCTAAATGAGAGATTCCAAAAGTATGAACCCCAACAATTAAAATCAGAATTCAAATCTTGGAGCCGATTTTGAAAGAAATGCCCCAAATGATAGCAAGAGAAAATCACAACATTAATCATATGGGAGGAACGTGCGATCCCCGTTCCCTGCTCCACATGCTTATTGGATGCTGAAGTTGAGAAGATGAGGAACAGATCTGATGTCGACGTGGAAGCAGATGTCTCAACATTCCATTAGGTGGGTCACCAAGGTACCCCGTTTCCCCCACTGAATGCACACGCACTCTCTTCCTCATTCCTTTTTAAACACCCTAAACCGCAAGTCCTTCAAACTTTCTTTTTTCGCAACCTTTGAGATTGTTTCCTTGCAAATTGCACTGATTATAATTTTTTCCTGGATTCCCTGCATCGTGCTGTTCTGCTTAAACTTTTGCTCTCTGTTGACAATATTACATGTGGCATTGCATTGCATTGTAAATTTCATGTTTTCTGCTTCATTGCACATATTCACTTCAATCAACTTTGCGCATGAAATGAATTTTAATACCTCTGTATTTCCAGCATTTCCAATCTTTGACTAACATCAAACTAGGTACACAAGTTATCAGATGTCGGTCATTTTGATTGTAAACCAACTTGCAGTCCTAAAATATTAAAAATTTAATTGATGAATAAATAAAATGAATGCACAAATTATTAAGTTAATTAATGTTACCAAATAAATAAATAAGTAAATTAATAAGTAAGTGAATAAATAAATGAAAGATAAGTAAATAAATTATTAAATTAATGATTTAAAGAAAAAAAAGGGAGGTAGAAAATGTAATAAGTAAAGAAAAATAATTTAATAAGTAGGATGATCAGTGGAAAAAATAAAATAGCAAATGAAATTCTGAAATATATGAGCTCAATAAATATTCAATAGATTTATACTTGCAAAAAAAAAATGATATACATTTTCCTTCAAACTGATCTTTTCATGCTGTCGACTATCTTGGAGGTGTAATATCATCAACATTTGAGTCTTGAAACATTCAGGCTTGTTAAAATTTATTCTTCACTATTAACCTTGAATCTGTTACTGGTATACTTGCTTGTTGCCCTAAATGACTCAACTATATACCTCACTTTTCTTTTGTATCTTTAACACTAATAGTCTAGACTAAATATGAGAGGATCTTGTTATTTTTCAACCCCTCAAATTCAGTCTACATAATTTTGTGAAATGTTTTAATACCTATTATACATTAGTAGAATTTTATTTTCTTTCTTTCTTTCCATCCTTTCTTTCTCAATTTAAAGATAAATATTTATGAATACTGTAGTATTTAGTGTATACCCATGGGGAGTTATTGGCCAAACTTGAGAAGCATTTAATGGTCAATGAAAGCATTATAATGAGTTGAGAACTGTTACAGTTTATTCACACATGCCTAAAGGGGGAAGTGCATTTGTGACACATAATTTCTGTACTGGTAATGGTACTTTATATCTAGCTGCCATTATCTTGTGAGTCTTTTGTTACTTCATCATATTTGAAATCAACACTTGTTGTAATTTTTATACTAAATTTTTACACCTTAACTGGACATTTTAGAAATCTTAATATTAATATGAAGAGAAGATGTAGTGTTCCTTGCCATATTTTTTATTTTTGTAAAAAGTGTCAAAATTAAAAGACATTTTGGAGAAAGAAGAATACACCCATGGAGTTGAAAGCTGGGCCACTCTTCTCAAGCTCTCCTTATTGATAGAAAATGCAGTCCTGTACACACCAGAAGTTCCATGAACCAGTAATACCTAATGCATGAAAATCTATAGATTATGTCACAAGGTGACTGAAGCCAACGGATGAAACGATGATGATGATGAGGAGGAGGAGGAGGAGGAGGAGGAAGAGGAGGAAGAGGAGGAAGAGGAGGAGGAGGAAGAGGAGGAGGAGGAAGAGGAATAGGAAGAGGAGGAGGAAGAGTAAGAGGAGGAGGAAGAAGAAAAAGAGGAAGAGGAGGAAGAAGAAGAGGAAGAGGAGGAAGAAGAAGAGGAAGAGCAGGAAGAAGAAGAGGAAGAGGGGGAGGAGCCTGGGGGGGCCAGTGTCATTACAAGGTGTACACCATGTGCGTGTATGGACTTTCAAAATAGACCGTAAACAAGTAATTGAAAGTCGATCTCAGAATACCCTAAACAAGTGATGTAATTATCGGCGATCTCAAAAAATACCCTTTTGAAGTCAACCTTCTGTTAAAAGTATACTCTTTTTTCCTGATTTTGGCGATTTTGATACCCTTATCAATGTACGCGCGTACATCGTCCGACCGTGAAAAACAACCCTTTTTACGCGTTTTTTCACACGCGCATGTTGTACACGTTGTAATGACACTGGCCCCCCGGGAGGAGGAGAATGAGAAGATGGAGAAGGGGTGAAGGAGGAGAAAGAAGGAGATAAAAAGGGAGAGGAGAAGGAGAAGCAAGAGGAAGAAAAGGAAGGGTAGGAGTAGAATGAGAAGGATGAGGAGGAGCTAGAGAAGAAGGAGAATGGCAAGGAGGAAGAGGAAGGGGTGATGGAGAAGGGCATGAATGACAAGGATGAAGAGAAGGAGGGGAAGGGATGATGGAGAAGGGGTGAAGGAGGAAGAGAAGATGGAAGAGGAGAAGGAAGAAAAGAAAGAGCAGGGAAAAGAAGAGGAGAAGGGGTGAAGGAGGAAGAGAAGATGGAAGAGGAGAAGGAAGAAAAGAAAGAGCAGGGAAAAGAAGAGGAGGAGAAGGAAGAGAAGGAGGAAGGATGAAATTCAAGGACAATAAAGCTGACAGTAGAATGACTAAAGATAGCAATTTTACTTGACAAAAAGAATGATCTGTGTACTGTATGAGGACATGGGTGCAAAATTATAGGTTTTGCTTTTTCCCCACCAAGTATTTCACAGGTAATGGGATGGAGTTGTTGGAGTTGACAGGTACATTGATAATATTAATACTGAAAGCTAAATTGTAGTTTTAAAAAATGATAGTAATGGAAGATTCATTGTTCCTGACACTAACTGTACTTGCAGTACATTCAACAAACTGAGTTAACACATCGTACATCCGGTTCCGTAGCCAACGGGTTAACAAGATGGATTAGTGGATGGTGACGTGAAGAGAGTGACCAATGATAATGAACTTGTGGCTATGCTGATGATGTGGCCTGCTGTCAATGTAAACCAATGAAGAACAAACATTTTCCAAGGAGATGTATCTGCATAAGACTAGCATCCACAAGGATTTGGGCATGGACAATTAAATATCTGAGACGGTGGCAACTACTCACCAGAGCTTTACCTTTATGGGGTTGAATTGCATTATAGGTACTGTGACAATGCAAGATTCCTTCTCTGCCCATTGTATTGTATAGATGATGTCACCTTTGTTGTAATTGTAGGATCATATTCGGTTGATTTGAGAGGAGACTGTAAAGAGTTGACTTCATTCTTGAGCCCCACCCCCGTCCAAAAAGAGGAAAATGAAGGATATGATAGATTTCTGCATGGATGGAAGATCAAAAGCATACTACTTGACTACTCAAGCCAAAGTGATATCTGTTTTGCAAATGTTCTCCAAAGCAAGACTTTACAAGATTAGGAGCAAGATAAAGGACCAAGATGAAGGACCAAGATGAAGGACCAAGATGAAGGACCAAGATGAAGCTTCTCAACATGTGTGTTCCATCTGGCCATCCCTAGGAAGAAAAACCATTGGTTTTAGTTGACTGAGTTATTAATAAAGATTAACCTTTACATAAAACAAACAAGGACTATGAATTTATTGGTGTATTTAGCATTCATGAGTCATATTTTACCCCGTAATGTAACAAAAATGTGAATTGTATTCGGGAGCTTCTTCGCATGTGAAAGTAAGAAAATGTCCAGTTTGTGTGTCAAAAGTTAGTAAATTACAACATTAATCCCAGTTTAATTTTCATCGCATTAAAGCCGATGTTTAATTTTCATTTTTCTGACATTTCATAAAATTTTTCGATCACGCAGTGTGGTATTGCCAGACATTTCAAAACAATTTCAAAGTCAAACCTACTGAGAACTGACATACTGTATTTTCATTCTAAAAGGGAGCAGGTGTCCTTTGTACAATATACATTACCTACTGCAAAATGTATTATTTTCTTAGACATGAAAGCATTCCAGAACATGCATGTCAGGATGTTAAAAGGTGTCATGTATCTAAAAACAACAGTAAGAGAAAACTTCATTTTTCCCATTTACCAAAACGATGCACTAGCTTTAGTTACTTGCAGTTACTTACTTGCAGTTGCAAATAGGACAAAATGAACCAAACTAAAATAGATTTTGTTTTATTTTGTATTTTTTGAACAATATTTCAATACTATACACTGCCTCTTAAACCTAAGATCTGGAAAGGGAGTACCATTGTTGCAGAAATCATTTAGGACTTAGAACTGTCACTCAGTATCAAGGAGATATGTGGCAAATATATAGTCGTTAGAGTGTATAATGATGCACATCATAGATAGCAATATGCATGGATATGCATTGTATTATTGGCATGAATTGCATTATTGGCATGAATGTAAACTATAAAGTTCTCATCAAGAAGGAATCAGACTTGCAATGCACTGTGCTACTATTTCTGTCTTCATTTTTTTTTTTCAGTTTGCAGCCAGTACAATCAGCTTGCATGTAACAATACCATGGCCTTTTTCTTTCTCATTTGCTCTTTGTATGTCACTTTTCATTTCGCATCCTCACTTGTTATGATCCATTGTCTTCATGTCAACTTTAATGTCTTCGTCACTATCCATAAGTTCATGACTGTTCTTCAGTTGATGTCCCTGTTGAGCAGGCAAGGTAAAGAAGTAAAATGAAGGTGTTTGGATTGCTGCCATGTGCACTGTTAAATGGCTTATTGTTAAAAAAGAACCCTCTATAATTTATTGTTAATTGTCAAAACTCTTGCCATTTTATCCAAAAGAATATTATGTCAGCTGTATTGTGTTTAATATTTCCAAATTCCCAAATTGTGCATCAGAATTGTGAGAAGTTCAAGTTTCATTATTCTCTTCCATCAAATGTAACAAAGTGACTTCCTTGTTTGATAGGAATTTAGGAAATGATTTTATGACCAGTAATACAACAAAATGGGCAAAATTGGAAGCCATACAGTGTAAAATTGTGCATAAAGTAAACCATCCAAACACACTCATATTCACATGAAATCACTTTTGTATTTTCTTTCAATCACTTTATGCATCTTGTCTTGTGTGTTGTTCTGTCTTTCTCATTCATCTTTTAAAAGAATGCATTTCATTTGGTTTTATATTAGGTCATTTTTTTTTAGTTGATATAAGCAACAGTTACTGAAGTTAAATGTAGCAAATAAAATTTCATATTCAAGAATGTGTTTTGTTTACTTTTGTCACTAACATTAAGATATATTCTTAGTTGATAACCAACATTTACTGAAGTTCAAATAGCCTGGGGTTAAATATTTGATGACA
This sequence comes from Eucidaris tribuloides, assembly GCA_001188425.1. Taxonomy (NCBI): domain Eukaryota; kingdom Metazoa; phylum Echinodermata; class Echinoidea; order Cidaroida; family Cidaridae; genus Eucidaris; species Eucidaris tribuloides. Next base: position 43,206 of record JZLH01S0034387.1, read on the forward strand.
ATTTGCCCTCAAATACTAAGCTTTCATTCAGAGCTGTAATAATAAAAAAATGTGATTGACCAACAGAGAAATTTTGATTCAGTAGAGGAACAAACAGACCTAAAAAATCTCTTGTAAAAGTGGAATGTTTTTGGGGTAATTTTTCTACAAATTTGATATTTTCCCACATTTTTGTGGTTAATTGGAAAAAACATGCACATTATGCAGATGCATTTGTTTAATTGATTCAAAATAGATAACTTTGCAAATTCATGTTTGTAACTTTGCACATTTTTACAATATCTTAATAAAAATCACACAGTAAGTAGATACATGTACTTCTATCTACAACTTTTTTGTTCTTCTTCATGCATGTGTAAGTAAGTTATATCTGTTTGAATTTGACCTTACACTCAAAATGCTCAATGTGGTTCTGTTAAAAAATGCCACGAGTTTTGAAGAGATCTGATTTTCATGTTTTCCTTCTCAAGATACAAATTGAAAATTTCCTCATTGTAATAGAAAAAAAGGGCTTGAGCAACTAATATAAATTTTTGACAAAAACATAGTTCAGTAAACTCCAGTTCAAAGGATATGCTAATATTAGGAAGGCGATATAAATATTTTGCAGAAATAAAATCAGGCAAATGATGAGGGGCAAATTAAAGATATATTAAACTGGAAAGGATAGATAATCATATCATCAGCTCAGTGGAAGCAAAGTATTTATGTGAATGTGTTGTATAATAATCATCGTCAAGTAGAGCCGTACAGATATTTAAAACAGTTTCTGAAGCCAGATATGTTGTTTCGCACACAGGTGTTGTAGCTCGTGGCCTACGATGGCGAAGCCAAGCAACCGATCTCATCGCTGGTATGGAGAACCAAATCGACTTCACGGCCACAGCCCTGTTTACCGACACAAGCAGCGGTGTGGAAGGTCAAAATCTCTGGAGGCTGGGAATGTTTGGCAGCAAGAACGAGGATGGTTCCGGCGCAAAATTCAACTACAATCGCCAGACGCTGAACAG
>JZLH01S0034403.1:2612-15007 GCA_001188425.1 Eucidaris tribuloides
AAAGAGAGAGATAATTTTCGCATCTTAACTTGGGGAAAATTGATGCGACATTGAAGGAAAAAGGTGTTTGTTGATTGGCGCAGAAATGTTCGCATTGGACATGCCGTAGACTCAGTCAGCCCGTGCGTGACTACGCATCGATTGTGGTTACCGTTTTATAATGGGGTGTAATGCCTGCAGGCATAGACATTTGTTATTCTGTCTTCAAAATTATGACGTTGTAGTTGAAAATAATTAGATATTACACATTGCTCGCCGTATGATTGTTCGGCATAAGAGTACTGTCTTGCAATCACACAGTCAACATACTGCGTATAGAGGAAACCACAAGCAGCACACCATATTATATAGTTTTTTTCTGATTAGTCTATTTAGTTAGTTATTTAGTTATATAGTTATTGCGTTCATTATTGACAATTTTGTCGTGTAGGTCAAATTATTTATCTTGGTTATTCAATTAGTTAGTTATCCCGTAACATGTGTGCAGTGTAATGTGTGTGTTCGTCGTCGTGTGTGCGCGCCGCAGCCTAGCGTGTGGTGTGTGCTGTGTGTGTGTGTGGTGTGTGTGTGTGTGTGTGTGTGTGTGGTGTGCTGTGTGTGTGTGTGTGTGTGTGTGTGTGTGTGGTGTGTGTGTGTGTGTGTGTGTGTGGTGTGTGCGTAGTGAGCGCGTCTGTAGGTGTGGTGTGGGGGGGGGTTCGTCCATGCTTTTGACCATTTGGAATTACAAAATCAAGAATTTATGTTCTGTGCCAATAGGAAAAAAACTTAAATATTCAGATAGTTAAAATCGCTCCTAACACTGAATCATAAAAGGAATTTTACTTTTCTTAGCCTCGCCAGAATGAAGCTTTCCGAATTGAGATGGAAATCTTCATACTTTGGAGCACGAAAAAAACCAGTCTTCCTACTAGTTACCTGCAAAAGATAGCGAGATGTGTAGGTCTTAATCACCCGCAGTGACGAGTCATAATGATCAAGTTTAAAGTTAGGTGTTCACGATTTCCTGTATATTCATCCTTAATGATTTTTATGAACTATCGTAACCGGGAAAAGGGCTTTTTCTTGTCATCGCTTCGCACCTGTGGCTATTGTAATGGATGGTCCAATATTTCACCGCATTCATGATATTAATGATAGAGATCTTTAACAGGATCCATTTGCTACGAAATAATGACAGAGCCAGACCTTTAAATTTAAAACTGTGGTGATATCATATGTACTGTATGATTTGGGTAAGCCATGTACTGGAGAATGTGAGTGTACTTGACTACTTGTGTGGGTTTAACATTAAGTGAGTTAAGGCTCAAGGTAAATGTAACATCAATGTAACTGGCCTTTGTAATTGATGTGGCGTGTTTACAGCCCATCGCCGTTTTGTAAATGTTATCACCATGTTGATGTGAACTAATATGGAAGCAAGCGGACCACCCGTTTTATGAATCACTTCGATGTTTTAGTCATGTTGGAAACACTATAGAGTCGCCTTTGAAAAATGGCCGGAGGTAAATGAACTTGAAAATTACTAACAGGTGTTTACATAAATTACTCGTGTAAAGAGCTTACTTATTTCTCGTCCGCCAATAAGGATAAGTTGGTTCTCCGAAAAGTTGTTAAACTAGATTCGTTTAAATTTTTGAACCGAATATTTCTGAGTGCATTCCCCTTTTTAGCGGCAGACCTGCGAAACTGGGACAGAACTAATGCCGGCATGTCGCAAGAGATAAATAATAGACAAACCGGCAAAGGGAAGAGATTGCATATCCAAATTTCATGGACGGAAAGGCAGTAGTGCTGGGTTGGGGGCGAGCCGGGAGGATAATATTTTAGGGGCGAATACCGGTGACGATTTTCCGACCAAATAAAGTCATCACTGTCTGGAAGAGCAAACACCATCACACGGTGCAAATGATCGACCTAGTGGATAGAGCGTCCCAGCCTCACGTGTGGAAGGTTGCGGGTTCGATCCCCGGCCTGGGTCATACGCAAACGATTTTTAAAAAGGTAGCATTCCGGCTTTCTAGACAGGCGCTCGCATTTTTAGAAACAGAGAAGGGGTAAAATAACCTTAAAGTTATGCAGCGGCCCGCTTGCGGAGAGGGCAGACTGAAGTGGCTACCGTTGTAAAATAAGTCATTTTTTATTATTATTAGCTTTATTATTATTATTATTATTTATTTTTATTTTTTTAATTTTTTAATTTATTAATTAAAATTTAATTATTATTGATTATTATTATTATTATATTATTATTATTAATTATCTCATTATTATTATGAGACTGATCGATTATTATTATTATCATTATTTATTATTATTATTATTATTATTATGATGATTGATGATTATATTAATTATGGCATTATTATGTATTAATTATTTATTATGATCTATTATGATTATTATGATTACTAATGATTATTACTGATTATTATTATTATGATTATTGTGATTATTATGATTATTATGATTTTTATTATGATTATTCAGATTATTAATGATTAGCTATTATGATTATTATATTATATTATCTATATTATCTCAATAATTATTGAATACTTATTTCGAATTGATTAATGATTACTGCAAGTTATTCATTACTTATTATTATTGATTATGTTATTATTATTCATTGATTCATTCATTCATTATTACTCTACTTATTATCATCCATCATCCCCCTCAATCAATACAATGCAATCACATCATTATATTAGAAGAAAGAAAAGAAGGAAAAAAGAGTTTCATCTCGGTCCCGGAAAGGACACTCATCCCTATGTGCAACTTGATGCGATGATAGCAACGCGGTACGCTCTATGGTAAGAAGATCTTTGAACGGCGAAATTGTATAAACAAAAAAAAACTATACAACAAAAACTCCATCATTTTATATTTTGACATTTTTAGGGGCAGCCTCGCGCCAAGCCCTCCCTGTGGTGGCCGCCCCTGGTGCTGGCCGTAATTTCTCATTGAGAAACGTTACAGATGGCCTAGGAACGTCGGGGCTGGAGGAAATCTACTGAAATGCCAACAAGTTTTGCTGAAAGATGTCCACTATTATGACACCAGTAGAAACTATATCTTTTGAATTCATTTTAAATCAATGCTCCTGTCACAACTGCGCATCTAAATCGTTTAGGAGGAATATCTGAATAAATCTTGAAGGTCGCCTCTTCTTTGAAGAACATTCAAGTGCTTTCTGACAACCGTCCATATTTCGTACGAGCAGTGATACTGCGATGTCAATCCAGTGGGCATTATGTTAGCAGCACGCAAGAAGAATGTGCACGAATATGGCTCCTAGTATATCTAGTAATAGAAGAAGAAGATGATTATGATGATATGGATGAAGATAGAAAGAAGAAGAAGAGAAAGGCAAACAGAAAAGAAAAGAAGAGAAGAAGAAGAAGAAGAAGAAGAAGAAGAAAAGAAGAAGAAGAAGAAGGAGAGGACGGAGGAGGGGGGGAAGGAGGAGGAGACAAGAAGAAGAAAAAAAAAAGAGGAAGAGAAAAAGAAGAAGAAAGGAAAAGAAAGGAAAAAGAAAAAGGAGTAGAAGCAAGTACAAGAAGAAGGAGGAGAAGACCAAGAACAGCAAGAAAATGAGGACGACGCAGGTGGAGAAGGTTGAGAAGAAGAAGAAGAAGAAGAAGAAGAAGAAGAAAAGAGAAAGATAGAAGAAGAAAGAAGAAAGAAGAGGGGGGGACAGAAGTAAGATGAATGACTCATGATCATGAGAGATCATGATTATAATGGTGATGAAGAAAGAGAAAGGAAAAAGACAAAGGAGAAGAACAAGTGTAAGAAGAAGCAGGAGAAGACCAAGAACAAGAAAATGAGGAGGAGGAGGAGGAGGAGGAGGAGGAGAAGAAGAAGAAAAAGTAGGAAGAGAAAAAGAAGAAGAAAGGAAAAGAAAGGAAAAAGAAAAAGAAGTAGAACTAGTACAAGAAGAAGGAGGAGAAGACCAAGAACAAGAAAATGAGGAGGAGGGGAAGGAGGAGGAGAACAGGAAGAACAAACACAAGAAAAGGCGGTATTATTTGGTAGTAACAGCAGTAGCAAAATATTTTAAGATGTGTATACAATTACTGCGAATAACTGCAATATTAGTTGACTTTCTTGTTCTAGCAGCAGAGAATAAACAATGCAAGAGTATTACGTATGGTAACGGAAGTAGTGGTAGGAGTTGTCTTAATTTCAAAGTTGTTTGAGGATTCGATTCAAAAAATGTGAGCAAATGTTGATATTAATAAATATATCAATAAACATATTATATTAGTGAACATTGTCTTCGTACTTGAATAGTATACAGAACTTACATGGAAAGGGATGACGTTAATGTTTCACGATCTTCTCTTGTTTATTTAAAATTACCCATAACCTGTTCCTTGAATTGATCGTGCGTTGTACACTGTGATGTAGGCAGTAAGGGATGGATTCGGACTAGTTCATCATCTAGGAGTTATAGAAAATGAGGATGGGAAATATATAGGTCAACCATTATTTGCATGCACTGGCAATCCAATAAAATTTTCATTTTTAAGTGTGAAGTATATATACATGACTGCATGTGCGTAGACGTAATACGCTTGGCTGATATTTCGAATTTTCACACTTCATAATGTATGGGTTTGCAATTTCATTAAATACTCGTCAATTTCATTTTGGGAAACCACATCATGTCACACATGAGTCGATCTATTCTTTTTTTTTTTTTTTTTTGGTCGCTCAACAGGCGAAACTCCCGTCTACGTTTGACAAGCATGCGCATAAAAATTGCTGCAGCCAATACATGCAAAAGTTGTTTGGAGCCCAGTTTGTAGCTGGTTAAACCAGTACATTTAAGCCATATAAGTGGTATAATAATGGAATCATGAAGAAGGACATGATATTGGACGTTTCCATAAAATTGCACCATAAAGCTTAAACGGGGTAAAACTTATAGCATTCTCGAGAATGATTGTCAATAAACGTAAATGTTAAATACCTTATCAATGCGATCTGTTTGCTGACATATTCTTGTACTTAACTAAATTATTGCGATAACGTATAAACAACAGTGAGCCGTCATTTACGCGTAAATTGCTACTTGTCAAAATGTATCAGATACTTACCTGGAATCAATAGTTAGACACCTTATTTGAGAAAAACACGGGGTAAATGTACTGTGCACCAGTGAGGAAAACAAAAAGGGGACTGGCTGTATAGAAATTATGACCACACAACAAAATGTGTTACCAATATAAAAAGAACAATATTTTCGCGCTCGCTGCCACTCTACACACTACACAGTAGTATGATACTACTAGCAGTCCTATGAATGGCCTAGTTATTGTTGAGAGTCGTCAAATATCCTTCAATTTGTGGGGGAGGGGTGCCTGTCTACCTTCCCCACAAACTTGTTTTCGATCGAGGATTACTCGGGTTTTATTTCTAGATGTCTAGATCTGAAAGAAATCTTATTACGATTTCGCGTATAAGTCTCGGATCTATATGGCTTCGATGTCCGAGTTTTATTGATAAGTTAGCTTATTAGAAAGCGACAATCTTTTTGCGAGTAAAATCAGACTTATACAATCGATTCTTACATAATTTTGAATATACAACGCTGTGCAACTCGTAGAGTGGCAACATAGAAACAATTATTAATTAGGTTTTGAAACAATGGCCGGTAAGAGGTAAAGAAAATCAAGATTTTATTCCCGTAAATTATGGTGGTAAAATTCGGTAAAATTGTGGACATATTTTTTTTTCAAGCTAGATAAATCTGCATTAATTGACACTGCAAGCTTAAAGGTATCACAGACTGCCAATCATAATTATCCTACTTGATATTCTTCACCACGTTATAACGTGGCATCCATGTGAACTTATTGTGCTAACAACTGACAGAAAACCGATTAAAGTGGGAGCGACCGTATTGTACGACCTTAAAAAATATATTGTAAAATATTTTTATACTTATGAAATAACCCACCAGCGATATTTTGCTCTATAAACGTCTGATGGGAGTGTTTGTGTGTGTTCTCATTTAGATTTTTTTCTCATGGAGCTGTGTTTTTTTCATTACTGCAACCCTCAATTGCAGCGCTAATAGCTAGCCTTTTTCTCCTGCGTACATTGATGTCAAGTTATTGTTAATTTACCTGTTTGAGCCAGACAAGGATTCGTGTTTATTTGTTTCTTTGCGTTTGTGCTTCTATTTTTGTCGAGTTTTTTCAACGCAATATGTGCTCACCTTTCACCACCTGTCAATATACGCCGCTAGGCGGCTATGGACAGCCTAACGGCACACAGAACCGTTAGCTATGTTTAGGTCTAGCTGTGAACGAAGGGGGAGAAGACGAAGAAGAAGAATGCATGAGGATGAGGATGATGCATGATCCTGGATGATGGACATGATTGATGTGATGATGATTGATGATGATTGATGATGATGATGAGATGATCGATGAAGGTGGTGGGTGGTGGTGGTGGTGGGGCTGGAAGAACAAGAACAACAAGAAAATGATATATTATTTTGAATACAGAGTAGGAAATATGTATCAAGAAGTAAGAAAGAGGAGGAGGAGGAGGGACGAAGGAGTAAAAGGCACGAGAGAAGATAGAAGAAGAAGAAGAGTAAAGAAAAGAAGAAGAAGAAGAAGAAGAAGAAGAAGAAGAAGAAGAAGACAAAGAAGAAGACGAAGACGACGAAGAAGAAGTGTAAAAGAAGAAGTAGAAGAAGAAGAAGATAAACACGATGATGATGATGATGATGATGATGATGATGATGATGATGATGATGATGATGATGATGATGGTAATGATAATGATGATGATGATGGTGGTGGTGGTGGTTGTGGTGGTGCAGGTGAATAGGAGAAGATGAAGAGAAGGAGAAAGAAGAAGGAGGAGGGGAAGATGAAGAACAACGTTAACAACAAGATGAAGAACAAGAAGAAGAAAGAAATACAAAGAAGAAGACGAAGAAGAAGAAGATGGTGATGATGATAATGGTGATGTGAAGAGAAGATGAAAAAGTAGTAGAAGAAGAGAACGGGGAGAAGAAGACGAAGAAGGAGCCGAAGAAGAAGAAGAAAATTTTGCCAGACTCTTATGAGTCATAGCACCTCAACGCCACACCTTTGTCTATGTTTAGTCTAGCTGTGAGAATGTATTTTTACCGCGCGTTCACAAGGAACGAAGTCACGTGATTTGCACGAATGCACGAGGCTTTAATGCAAAATTTAACGTTTTATCAAATTAAATATGTATGCCATACAACACTTCCTTCACCGACCTTGAGAAACATAATGCAATCATAATCCTCGATATAGCAGAAACTATATGCTATGTCACTTATATCGATTTTGTCGGGCATTGTGCAATCATGCGCATGTAAATTGATTTGGGTGTTAAAATGATGCATTTTGTGAGTAACCATGAACCCGGCTCGATAAATTGTGACTGCACTGTAAAAAGTGTGTTTACCAATTACACATTAGTCTTTAGAAAAAGATAGCAAAGATGGTTCTAGAAAATGTATGCTTACATTATTGACACTTAGTGTTTCGAAATTGGACACTGCTGTTTAATGAATTAGCCCCTGAACATCCTTACAAAGTGAAAGTTCACGGCGTTTAGCCTCTAAACTTGTTTACAAAGTGATAGCAAGAATGCGTTTAAAAAAGTTTATTCGCTAAACACAGTTTTTTTACGGTGTGATCATTGTACAGAAAAGAAAAATTACACATGTTGCGTTGGGACTGATTGGCTTAGCATAATTTTTCTACAAAATAGAGTAATATTTGAGCGGCAATCTGTCTACCACTTGACGTTAAGGAGCCTTTGATTTATACCAGCCTTAGATCATTGTGAGCAGAAATTGCAAAATGCATGTAGATATAATGTATTCCTCCATCGCTCGAAATGTGGATATAAATTCGATAAAAATTGACGATATCGGTGTGCCCAAAATAACGTTCACCTCTTATCACCGCCCTTGGCTCGCGGCGTGGAATAAGGTGTTTCCTGGCGAGAAGATGGGAAATTAATTCCACGAGCACCTACTTCCGCGATGCTGGTGGATGCACGACCGCAAGACATGAAGTATTTGATTCTGATATTTATGGATCTGCCCGAGTCGCCGCGATATGGATGGAAAGTACATCGCGGGAGGAGACGAGGTAGTAATGGTCAGCAACAACCTTTACCCTTACTTGAACAAGAGAGGAAAATGGAAATGACAGATCAAAATGCCCGGGGAGTTTACGGGATAGTACAGTTGTATGTTTGAACCGTACGTACCCAACAGGTCGGAATATCCGAAACAGTACACAGGTATCTTGGGAACTTGTGAAGCTTGTTTTATCGTAATTTTATAACTGTTACCTGTTGACGAACTTTTGTTCATGTTTTTTGTATAAATATCTACTTCGATGTAGACGTCATGGGAGTCGTTCTACCGATTATTACACGTAATTCAAGCGAGACTCCGTGCTTTAGTGTAACCATATACTGATTCGTGCCCTTTACGTCATGAATATATTGCACAATAATAATGATAATACGTGTAATAAAACGCAATGATTAATTTGCCCAAGCTTATCATATATTGTTTGAAGTAAAACTTTCACATCTAACCTTTTATGATAGTGTTTGAATGGACGAATAAACATGCTAGAACACAAAAATTTAAACACTTGTTCTTTCAATAACACAATATGTACAGATAAATATCGCAACATGAATTAAAGGCTTCGAGACAAACAATCTATAATACAGCAGTCTATGGGGGAAATAAGTATGTTTGTATGTTGACTTTTACTCTTTAAAAGCACATAATTGTCACTTTCAACTACAGGGTCTTTTTTTAGGGCTTCATAGATTAAGCGTTATAAGAGATACTAGTAGCATGGAGACTTATGTAGCTCATATTTTTCAAACTGGAAGTGGTGTTAAATGATGCCCTCAAGACACAGATTGTATTTCTATGTTGTTGTTATTATTTTCTTGCTGATAAAATATTCGGTTTTCAACTGGAAAAAAGTGCGACTTGATGAGGGTGATAAACCCGGCAATCCTCGGTCGTGCCACTTCGTCGCTTCGCTGCCTCGCAATTCTTGTTCACACCCCCAGCCACGGTTGCTATGCGACGCACATAATACAATAAGGACCATCGCTTGTGCAATATGATGTGCATGTAAACTACTACTGAAGATGACCCCAGCGAGAAGATCTAAGCCATTCCCCAGTGAAGATCCTAAAATACTAACGACAGGATGATAGAATATCGTGACATAATATATAATGATAATAAAACGTTACTGTTTCTAGTAGAATGCATGATTGCGACCTGTCGCCACGATATCCTGATAAAGTTGCACATATTATGAAACATATATATAGAAAGAAATATTCTTTGGTTAAAAATATAAATATTCAAACTTTATACAACTATGTGAGGTCAAAAACTTAGATTTTTTAGTGCATTTTACTTTCATACTTTATATCATAATAAGGATATTTGACACTTACCTTACCTTTGAGTTGTGCGACTTTATCAGGGTATCGTGGTGACAAGTCACAATTATATGAAATAGGGCAATGCTTGTAGAGTTTGTAGTTTAGAAAATACCCATGACGAAAGTGATACATAGATAGTCTAATTTATATGGTATATAAATATTACATAAGCTTTAGAATCCATTAGTTTTACTTCTGTTGTGCATATGAATACGTAATCAGCACGTAAAGTAAAGAGCTGGCGCCCATTATTCCCGAAATTATCAGATGATAAATGATTTATATAATTCATGCATATTAGATTATCAAGGATCGTTAACTCTCGTTATAAACTTGACCGATTGAATACTTCATTACAACGGCGTGGACATACTTTCATATCGTGTTGTACACAGAAGATAGATTCGTTCATTGGTCATATGGGACTTATTACTGCGTGTACGTGATGACCGTGAAATTGGTATTATCTCATTTGTCGACTTGGTTGCTGTATATTGTGTGAAATCCATTGACGATCATTTGTCAAATTTAAAATGAAAATGCGGTTTAATACAGTATATTGGAAGTCCATTAAATATTATTCATGACATTGGTGCGAATTTCCCTTGGTAATAATTTCCGATGTCCTGTTAGAAGATATTAGGTCATGCCAGGTTGATGAGAACGGGGAGGACGAACAACATTTGACAGGTTTTGAAGCGTCTCATCATCGGCAAGATCCTTTTAAATATCAATCCTTTGACATATTTATTTGAAATATTAATTCAAATATTAATTTCACAATGGTTTAGCTAAATCACAGCATTAAGCACTCATTGTGATAATCCCAGCAATTATTGCCCAAAAAAACCCGGATTATTATTTCACAGATAATGCAATGTTGATTAAATTTTATATCAATTTTTCACTGCATGATGCTAAATGTGTTGTATAATTGTTGATATTAATGTACGGTGTCTGCTATATTACTTGTCAATTGTTTTGGAGACTTGAATGTTAATATTTTGAACATTTTGGAAAATGTGACTTTTGTTATTTTGTACATTGTAAAAAAGAAAATATTGCAGAAACCAATAACCAATAAAATGCTTTTATTATATCATGTTAATTAATCCTTACATCATTTTCTTCACTGAATTATGCTAAGTGGGTAGTATAATTTTTGATATGAAAGTATGTACCCTATTACTTGTAAATTGTTTTAAAAACTTGAATATTGTTATTCTGTTTATCTTTGAAAATGAGAGTTGTGTTATTTTGTACATTGTGAAAAAGAAAAAATGCAGAAACCAATAAAATTAATAAAATGTAATGCAAAAATAATAATAATAATTGGGATAAATTCATCCTAATTCATCCTAAACTATAAACAAACATAAAAATTGTTTTGTCCACGCGATATCAAATCAAAAACGCGTATGTATTAGCAGTGGCGTAACTACGGGGGGCACGTGCCCCCCCCCCCCAATCGGCCGGCAAAAAAAAACGAAATAAAAAAGGAAAGAAAAAGAAAAAGAAGAGCTGGGGCTAACCGAGTTAGACATTGGTCTTAAATCACCTTTTGAGATAGACTTATGAGACTACATGTAATCCTTATGTTAAGTAAACTTTTTTTTTATTATCTAAAACTTATTGAAAAGTGCGTAATATATATAGGCCTATAGTTCTGTTCGTCTTTTTAAAGTGGCCGTGTATCGTGCACACAATGTGAATGTTCGGGTCTCATATTATAAATAATGACAGACATGCCACGTACAGTTCAGCACTTTTTGTGTATTTCACTAAACATCCAGATGAAGTGAAGTCACTCTTATCGAGAGGAATATACTGAGCTGATCAGAGATCTAACCGCTTATATGGAATCTTTGACGAGTGTTTTCTGGTGTAGGATTGTTTTGGTTATCAGTCGTCGAAATGTTTCGCAACATAGATACATTTTTTGTGTCAAATATAAACATGTATTTTTTTATGAACAAGAATGTTTGTTGTTGTCACTGTGCTCAAATTGCTAAAAGAACTTAATAAAGCTTCCTCGTCTGGTCGGACAAATTTAGGGTTCGATTTCAGAAAACCAGAATTCGCAACGGAATGAGTTTACGACTTCTCCCCTTTGCCCCAAATAAAGTATTTTAGCTTCAATACCGCTCGCTCGCAGGGTTACCTATATAACTTACTTCAAACCAGCGATAGCAGAGGCAATATTACAGATACACTTATCAAAATCAAACAAAATTCCTCCTCCAAAATCCATTACCTGCGTGACATACCTTTTGCATGTGTGTTTTTCTGCATTCCTCAGTACAAAATCAAATTGAGATCCCATAAAGTATTAATTTCAAATCAGATAGAAGGGTTATATGAATTGAATAACAGGCCTGTAGGCGCAAGGGGTTGCGTCAGGTGGGTATGCTCCTCCCACATCTGAAAGGTACACTTTTTTCAAAAGAACTTATAATCACGTTTTTAAAAATTACTGTTAAATGTTCATTAGAAAATGTTAATAGAGGGTGAATATATACTCATAAAACTGCTGAAACTCATGAACTTCCAGGGCCTCCGCCCCTGACCCCCATAACTATTACCATGTTTTGAAATTAACTTTTATATGCAGTTAATGATACAAAAAATATTCCGTAGGAAGTGAAAAAATATTGAAAGCGGGCGGTTTTAATTAGTTTTGACTGTTCATTTCACAAAACAATAGTGTTATCACAAGGTCAAAATGAGCTCACAAATTGTTGGAACTCATGGTCTTCAGGGGGCTCCGCCCCCTGACCCCCAACAAATTATCACCATTTTAGAAAATACCCTCCTATCAGGATTTAAGAATAAAAAAGTTATAGCTTCGAAGTGCCAAAAGGTTTGAAAGCGGGGGATTTTTAGCTGTAATTGAC
>JZLH01S0034411.1:38551-53167 GCA_001188425.1 Eucidaris tribuloides
GCTTTTCATTCTTATGTTAGACCTTCTAATTACCAATTGTTGCTACTCGATTTTGGTAGCAAAGATCAATCAATCAGCGTGTCTGTCACTCTGTCTACTTGGACTACGTTGAATATGCAACCATACTGGGACAATGTTCACACGGACTGTTGCTGTAACACAAAACAATCTGGAAGCATTCTATTTCATTTGGTGAAATGATTCCTACGCATAGATTTTTGCAAACCAAATTGAACCTTTATTTAACCAAAAATGCTTAAACTACTCTGTTCAAACAAGAACTTGTACTTATTTGGTGTTTGATGGTATATATTTTTAATTATACTAGCACTGACGGAATTTCTTTCAAACCATCGAATAGTTGACAAGGCTAAGACAGAGGAGCATAGCACGCATTTTCATTGGTTGATTCAGAGATCGGTTGTTCCTGTGGTCATGAATAATAATTACTTTTCGGATGCAAAGCAGATCTCAAAAGGCCGTCACCTATCGCATTCGGTTGGGTTCGCTTCGCTTGCCCATAACAGCGAGAGGACCTTGTCAAAAGGCTAGTGCTTATGCAGCTGAAAGGAACATGTCAGCTCTAGACACTAGTAATTCCTCAATGGAATTAAAGTCTGCACTTAAATTTACACTCACTACTAATGCACTTGAACAAAAGAACTGCCCAGACTGAAAGGATCAATTAATTTCTTAAAATTCAGACTAATTTAAACATTTTTCTGCTTTTATTAAAACCAACTTGACGTCAGGGTGAACTTTGCCTTTAAGTGAGTTGTGACCAGATCTAATATAGTAGAAAAATAGGCTCTTGGCAGCAGATACAGTGCATCAACTGCATCACTGAAGTATTGGATATAACACTTTACATTACAGGCTACATTTTGATACATAATTCACACAAATTTAACCCATTGCCTCTGAGATTCTGAAAATCCCATAGAATTAACACAGGGCACATCCAGTTCCCGTAGCCAACGGGTTAGAGAAAGTTATGAGGATTTCAAATTTTGATTGTGTGCTGTGTTCAATGACAATGGGTGTTCTAATCCACTTTCTATAAAATCTGAGTTGCCGACAATTGTCCGGTTTTAATAGATTAGGTCACATTCATTTATTTATTTACTTATTCATTTATTTATTTATTTATATACTATTTATTCCACATTTACTTAATCAATTATTCATTTATTATTATTAATTACCTTTTCACATACATGTACTTAATAAAAACGTTAGCCCAATCAGTATTACTGGTTCAATGGGCCAATTTGAATTACTACTGCACAAGTAAATTGCATAAAAGTACAGTACATGCAAAATAGTCATACAACAATACATGTTCACTGAAATAGTGCAGACTATGAAGTGTTTGTACTAGCTTAAAAAAAGTCACTTGAAATACTGTTAAGACGTAAATGATTAAAAATAAATGCGTGTTGTAATTCTTTTTCTCAAGATTACAAAAAAATACAGAAATGTGGGGACAGTGAAGATAACAATGATGAAAACGAGGAACAGACATCACACAAAGAATTAAGAAATGTGATTGCGCTTTGTGCATGTACATGTTTAGAAACTGGTTATATGAAGTGTTAACTTTGTTAATGTTTCATAATGATAATAGATTGGTGCATGGCATTACATGTAGCACATGAAATTAGTGTAGGCCTATCAAAAAGTAGTTCAATTAGTTAGTACTAATAGGACAAGTACACTGTACAATACTCATACTATTACTTAGTATGAGTGAAAGTCTAAAATTACACTAGTAGTGTTGTATTTAACAACATTGATCATTGATAAATTGTACTCTGCTAAAACTGACAATGACAATGCAAATGATTAGAATCAGATACTAAAAGCACAAGTTTAGTTTTGGTGATTTTTTTTCTATTTGAAAGCTTTATGCCCAAAGGTCATATCACACCAATAACAGATTCCGAATGCTTCCTTTAAGTAATTAAGGAAAAAACAAAAACATTCAGAATCTGTTATTGGTGTGATATGACCTTTGGGCACAAAGCTTTCAAAAAAAAAAAAAAATTCGCCAAAATTAAACTTGCGCTTTAATGTATTAAAGTTTTATGCAGTTAGGGGTGCCCCACCAGTGTTTTAATAATGAAAGGTACAACAACACTATACTGCAATATGAGTATTATGTGTAGGGCTTCGTGTAAATTGGATACTACATGTAGATTACAAATTTCCAGAGGCAAAAAAGCACCTACATGCAATTTTCTTACTATGTCTGCATAAGTAGTTATCCAGTTTATACTGAACATGCGTATTCATTGTCCAACATATTACATGTAGATGATATCATGAAAATATTTTTACAAAAGAAAACGGAACATACATGCCGTCAGTTGTCCGGCAGAAGGGCCCTATCATATCTTCCCAGCAGAAAGGTGTTCACACTTAATTGTTTCTAACTTGATAACCATTGGAATGTTTTAATATGAAATCAAAGTAGTGTGATACTTTTAGATCCTTCCATCAGTCTGTTAAATTAGAGAAAATTTATTGTCAAGGCCCTTCTGTCGGGGACATATGATAGGGCCCTTCTGCCAGACAACCGACGATGTATACCATTGACTTTCACAGAAATAAATCAAGAGACAAACATGTACATGTAACTCTGGCTTTTATGCAAATTATACATAAACACATAAACACATAAAAAAAATGGACAGCCATGCACACTATAGCCACACCACGCATTCATTTGGGACTATTTGGCCGACTAATAGTGGCACATTTGATGCCTCGGCACACAGCTTTGAAGGAAAACAAAACAAAAATGTCTAAAAATAGAAAAGCACTTACGCTGTTTCTCGGGCACCGACGGCTTGTGATGTCGCAACGAAACAAGGATGAAAAACAGCGTCAGGGGGATTACGATCTCCAACAAGAGCACCAGCTAAGAGAAATGAACGGGCAAAATTGGAATTCAATTTGAATAAGATGGAAGATATTCATGGCTGGTCATATTGTTTCAATTAGTGAGGTTCTTTCTATTTTGTTTCCAGAGTGTGATACACAGAGGATTTCCGTTATCAAAGTGTAGAGCTGACTCTACTTTGGGGGGAGGGGGGGACACAAGTCAGGAATTGACATATCTGCAGATATTACCAGATTTTTAAATCAACATGTACACTATACACATTTGAGAGTTGAGTTGAGATCATAATCTTTCTTTTGTGTTTGTTTTTAAAATAAAAACAGATTTGTTCACTTGCATAGATATCAAAACAGGACCAAAAATGAATTACCAGAGAAATAATGGAGTACCTTTACTCCTGCAAAGAACAAATCAAAGTTCTGAACAAAATACAAAATTGGCATTAATTGGTCCCTTTTGCCCCCCTAATTCATGAATTTGAGTTACCAAAAATGTTAACTCACGAAAATCAAGGAATGCTCAATGGTGTTATAAATTGAGAAAAAAAAAATTACATGCTATTTTAGTGCTGACTACAACATAGTACTGTACATGTAGCTACTGCTGGGCATTGTACACGTTCATGTACATGTACATGTACACTAGTGTTGCTTGACTCCAGGATTTTTGGGAGTCGACTAGTCGCCCATCAAAAGTTGTGACTCCGACTATTTGCCGGCTCTCAGTGTTTTGTTCTGTCAGCATGATCACTAGGTAAAAACTAAAAAGACTCTCTCTAAAGCCTATACAATGACTGTTCAGTGTCCTCCTCCATTGATTTCAGTTCAACAACATGAATATATACCCCATTCATGCCTAACATACCTCTACTTCAACTGAACTGTACATGAATTTTGAACTTATGTTTCAACTGTGATAACGATCATTCAAAAACTGACTTTCTGTCATTGTCCTATACATTGTCATCCATGTTTTGACTGGATTATATGGCATACATTATGTGAGTACATGGAGTCGATTCTGGCATTTCTAAAGTCAGAGTCGCGACTCCTTGACAATAGTCACGACTCCGACTTTTGGCGACTTAGTCGTGCAACACTAATGTACACTGCGTGTATACTGTGTGTGTCTGCTACAGAGTGTGTTTGTCAAGTATGCAATGTCAAAATAGCCTGAAACAATGAGAGCAGTAACCCCATTTCACATCTCAAATATCCCACATGCATTTACATGAGCCTTGCTTACCACGCATACTCAATTGCCAACAAAAAATTTGCTTGAAGGTGTAGATTAAAGCCCGAGTTTAGTTTTAACAAATGGTTTAAAAAAAAGGAAACTTTTTGCAAAATTTATGTTTTGAGATCAAAGCCCTGAATTTAAATTGCAGCTCTGAAACTCTCCCATTTTTGAGAAATTACTCAAAATGTAAAATGTAGGGACAGTGATTTTCCGTTTACCGGTAAATTGAAATGGAAAATCCACCTTGGTTCTTTAATTTCATGTCAAAATTCATGGAATCCACCTTTGCAAAACGGAATTCATGTTTTTGCTGTACATACATTTTCTATGACAAAGCAGAATTTCCATTTTCAGATCAAGTTGAAACGGAATTACAGAAAATTTCAGACACGAAAAAAAGACCATTTTTTGAAACGGAAAATCATTGTCTCTAAAAATGCCGGGGGGGGGGGGGGGGGGCAACATTATCTGCACAAACTGTTATATGTCCTACGGTTATGCGGCAAAACATTGTAGGCCTATACACCTCCGTGTTTGCCAGTCCATACAAGTGCACACACACACACACACACACACACACACACACACACACACACACACACACACACACACACACACACACACACAACAACAACAACACACACACACACACACAGACACACACACAACACACAACAAACACACACACACACACACACACACACAGACCATCCACAGAGAAATACTGCTCAAGAAATGATGATCAGGTGAATGGTACCACAGGAAGGGTAAAGTTCATCTACACTGATGTATTGGCAGGTCATTGCCCGATAGTACTTTGTACTTTGGTTTGTCTAAGAGGACCCTGTTTACACCTGTACATGGAGGCCCTACTGTCCATACTGTAGTAGAATTACACGTTTGAGTTGGGATGTTTTGTATCTCTTATCGACCATCTGGCCAGATTTTAGTGTTGGACATAATTTAGGGGGGAGGGTGTTTTCTTTGATTCAAAATGATCACTTTTTAATGACACTACATTAAAACAAAGAAGAAAAAGCAGTTTGCAGCAAACTGCAAAGAGCAAAGTAATAGTTTCCAATTTAATGTGACAAACCATCCCTTTTTTTTGGGGGGGGGAGGGTGCTACCACTATACATATTATCATTGCTTCATTTGTTTGTTGGTATTTTGTTGGTAAATTAGTTTGGTTTGACATGATATTGTTTTGCATGGCATTTAAAGTGGAATCAGAGCTGAAGGGTGATCCACTATTAGAACAGCTTGAATTCATAGACTCTAGACTTTCAGAAAGAACTAAGACTAATTTGCATCTTATCAGGGGCAGCTCCGACATGACATACACGTGTACACATTAGGCCTGGGTCGAATATTGATTTTGATAATCGATTAGTTGACTGGAAAGGTAATCGAATTAATCGAATTATTCGATTAGTCAGAATACAAAAAAAAAATAACAAGTAACACACGCGAAAACAAGTACATGGGACCAAGGACAAAATGACTAAGTAGACCTACTAACACTACAGTTAGAATCTATCTGTTAGCAGGTTAGCACACGAAAAGTTGAGAATGAAAAACATAACAGCCCCAAAACGAAGATGGTTGTTTAACCCCCGTGGCACATTAAAAATCCAACATTTGTTGTTCGAATATAGAATTCTTTCATGCATCAACATCGCTACCCACCTTTGCGCGAGCGCGCTGCCATTTTGGCAACGGATACATGGATATTTGGGTAAACGGATATTTTGGTTAACCAAGATGGCGACTGTGTACGATAAACTTCCAATAGCCGTAGAAGAATCAAGTTTTCGGATGCATGACAGCAATTTTCGGAAAAAGTAATGTCAGCAAAGGAAAGAATGTGTAAAAATTGACGGTATTTTGACATTTCTGTTTTTCAAAACCGACATTTCAACTCTTCTTTTTGCGTCGGCAAAAAAATATTTTCCTCAGCGATGCCACAGGGATGGTACCGATGGCCGAATTTACGTGTCGCCATTTGGAAATCCACTGTTCTTGATCGTTATTTTCCATTTAACAAATGATATATTTGGGTTCTGATCATGCTAAATATGTTTTCTTTACTTTGAATATTGATATCTAAATTATTTTTTTAAATTTTGTAAACAATCAAGTTACTGCATTTGAGTTTCAGCTAGGGCATTTAGACTATTCGTCACCCGACGATTAATCGATTCATTTTAAAGTCGCATTCGAATACCAATCGGCAAAAAGGTAATCAATTAATTCAATTAATCAATTTTTTGTCCCAGGCCTAGTACACATGTTGCACCCGTATAGAGTAGTCTACAACATGGATTATTTCAGACCCCATTTTGTGCAACACCCAAGAATGACAAGGCTTATCCAGGCAAACTATTAATAGATCAAGAAATATGACGCTCCAGATCAATCACCTAATAAATCAAAACACTTCCTGACTTCATGAACTTTCAAGGACAAATGGTCTGAATTCAGAACACTAGTGGATTTACATGTACATGTATGCTATTTACAGCACTGACCTTGAGTATTTGAAATACCCTACATTGAAAGCATGCTGTGTAACCATGGGCTTGGAAACCTGAGTCAGGAAAGTACACTGTTTACATGCCCACATAAATTTGTGAAATACTCTTTCAGCTGAATATATTTCTATATATTTAGATCAGGGCTGGCGATTTATATCATTGATTCAAATCATGATTTTTATTGAAAAAAAAATCATTCAACTGATTTCAATCAAATAAATCAATTTATTGATTTAAATCACGATTTAAATCACCCCTTCATAAAACACGAAAACGACCAGATTTTGTCTCGCCCACCCATGACTAAATAACAGAAAGGTTTCCCCACACTTGTTCATCCCTACATGTAACTCAAGTTTGGTGTCAAGTTTATGGAATGATCTCCCTCTACAAGTGGAAATCAACATCTAAACATTTTCAAATCTTGATTAAAGGTAAATGACATGATTGGGGGTAGTCCTCATCTTGGGCTGAAACTACTTTAGAATCAAGTAAACTATGCAAGGATTCTCCTGTGAAAATCTTGTAGTCAAACGTTGACTCATTCTAAAATAACAAATATCAACATCATTTGTGACAGGCAAACCTATTGTGTGGCTCTCTATGGGTCCTATTTTTATCGTGCCCTGATAAAATTAAAATATCAGAATGTTCATGCTTGATTCTCCTTAAGTAAACAAATTGGAGACAAAAACCTTCCAGCTGGGAGATCCACTCCAGGTGGTGTATAGTTGGTATATATTTCAACTCATTTGGTTCTTGAGGCATTTTCAAGTGTTCCCAATCATGTCACCAACCTTTAAATGCATATCTGTTTGTATGACATTTATCAAGCATCAGGAGCTCTTGCAGCACATTTGAATATCTTTTTTAATAGTTTCTGGGCCCCGTTTCATAAAAGTTGATATGTCAACTTGCCATTGTACTGACAACTACCATGGCAACAGTGCTTCATAGCCAATCAGAGCCTTGGATTTTTACAAAAATTGCAGTAGAATGGCATGTTGATATGATGTCAACTTTTATGGAACAGGGCCCTGCACTATTCAAATTTTGTATTATTATTTGTAATCTTCATGGCTTGCATGACAGCAACTATTAGCAAGAACTTTATGTACCTAAAATGACCTTTGACATTACCATGTGACCTCCGACATCACCATAACATGAATATACCCCTCAGTGCATCTATCATCCAAGTTTGGTTGCCATTGGAGCAACACATGCCCAGTTAAGTGTCACAAGGGAGTCTTGCAGGTAAACTTGTTGGATCTAATATAAAATGACCTTTGATTTGGTTGAAGAGGGAGCAATGGTTGCAAAGTTATTTGTTTTATGAGAGTCTTGCAGGTGAATGACTTCAAATAGCCTGTGACCTTACCATGTGATCTGTGATGGCCCCATAACATGAAGGTCTCTCATGTGCAACCCAAGTTTGGTTGCAATGTTTTTTGTCATAAGAGAGACTTGCTGGTAAACTTTAACATTTGAGCTAAAATGATTCTCAATGACATTACCTTGTGATCTCTGAAAGAAACCATGTACCCCAAATGCATAGATCATCCAAGTTTGGTTGCCATTGCAGCAACATGTGCCAAGTTATGTGTCCTTTACAGAGTCTTGCAGGCAAACTTTAACATTTGTGAGGGATGACAGACGCTACTTGGATCCCTTAGTCTTGCCTTCACCTCCTATGGGCGGCAAGAATCCCAAAAATTGTTATCACTAAATTAAATGACCACCCTGGATACTAACAAAACACGGAGGGAGCAAAATACAAAGGGTGCTGTGCCCTTCGGTTAACAAAATCCAGAGATACCCCAGCACCCTTGGCAACGGCATCTCCTTGGGTTACAGTATTCAGTACGGTACTTACAGGACTTCTCCTCTTCAGTGTCCAGTTTTTCCAGAGCAGAATAAGCAGCTGATGTAGAAATCCCATCTTGATGCTACTTTGGTTGCGGCACCGGGTCCAGGGTTTTGATCCAATTTGATCAATCTAATTCTTGAAACCTTTACGAGTCTTCGCTGTAATCATCAGCTAAGTACTCAGATCTGAAAAAAAAGTCAAATTTGATTTTTATTAAACTACTGAATTGTGCTAGAGTCAAGGGCCAGAGGCAAGGTGGTATGGGGCACTTATGACTCCCTCCCCCCCCCCCCCAAAGCCTTAACTCTTGATCTGCCACATTTTTAATGTGAACTTCAGATTAAACTTAGGTTTCTTACATGTATTTATATGTATACCACTTTCATACTGACTGCCGAAGCGGAGTTACTCCACTTCGGCGGGTAGTATGAAAATTCTGGAAATATTTCAATCCAGATTCAAAGTGGAATACTCAACCCACTTGCTACCACAATCATTGTATTTGTAAAGGCACCAGTTTACTAAGGAAGATTTCAGACCCAAGCATGCATATTGCATTACCCTTTGGGCACTGGGTGAGATGTGAACAGACCCTGAGCTGACCTTCATTACACCACTCACAGTCACTGACTTGTCCATCTTCCTACCGACCTGTTTTGAAACCCGATAATTATGTTAAAGCCACACTGCCACAGGCTAACAATGACCACAGTTTTAAATAATGTGAGCTACATAGTCCTCCATGCTTCAAGTGTCTTTGATAAGGTCTGAAAATGAAGCCCTGAATAAATTATATTTCAAAATGATTATTTAGTGCTTTAAAAAAGTGAAAATCATAAGTTGACCAGATTCACCTGCCCATTTCCTCATGTAGATTTACTGTGTGTAGATCTAGGCTATTTTGTACTTGGTCCGAGTACTAATTGTTTATTCATTCATATCTTGCCAGTGGCAGCATAAATTTCCAAACTTTTGTATTCTAGGGTGTTTATTTGTCCATTCAAACACTATGTAGCTCACATAGCACAGTTTGACAATTAATTAATTTGAAGCTTCACAATGTTAGCCTGTGTTTTTAACATGGAGCTAGTGTACTCATTTTGCATCGGCAAATTCCAAGGGGACTGAACTTTCCCATTTTGTGTGTGTGAAGATGTCTTCATAAACGGGGACGATCCTGGTTATCAAAGTCGCCAAAGACTATCTGTGTTTATGGAATGGACCAGTGCCCATATAGTATCTAGAGAGTACTCTACTGTTGACATAAATCTCTAGATCTATACCAGCACAATCATACTCGGCCTTTTCCTGATGATGCTAGATAGAGTACTCTGGGTAAATTGCAGAGACTCCAACCCTAAACACCTCTTAAAGAGGAGATACTCCTGCCGAGACTGAGATCCCCTAGCAAACGGGAAACTCTGACTCAATGTGCGTGTAGCCCACATCACCAGCACAAAGCATGAAATTCTGTGCGGCCGGAGGCCATTTTTAGGGTTTTAGAAGCTCTCTGGTGCTACACGTATCTTAGGCAAGTTTTGGACATATGACAACACTAAATGAGGTCAAATCCACAGACTAAGATTCATTTCTTTTCAAAAAGGTGGTTGGGCAGGAGAAAAAATGAGAAACACAGCTACATGTAGGGCAGGAGAGATTAAAACTCAATCTGGAGGGCGGGAGATTTTGTGAAAATGGACTCAAAAGCATGAGATCTCCTGCCGAAAACGGGAGAGTTGGAGTCTCTGTATTGCTTGTGCGTCTTCCACTCCGTCTACGGACGACAGATGACGAGTAGATTCCTGGCCTGCCACACCCGTAGAACTATGGAGTAGTACAGAGCAAAAGATGCTGTAGTACAGAGCAAAAGATGCTGTATTACCCCGTAGCTCAGCAATCGTACCCGGACTGTCTCCCTTTACAATGCAGGACACCCTTGCCGGTCATCCACAGTGCACAGCAGAAATCGCACCCGCACCTCTTTGATACCAATGCTTGAACTAGCGCGCACGGCGCATGCGCCCGTCAACCAAGCAAAAGTCCCCCGAAGGTTGTCCACCAATTCACTGACAGATGAATTTTCGGTAAGTTGAAATTCAAATTTAAAACTCAAATTCAAACTTTGCAAGGATGTTTTCCATTGAAATGTGATAAATTACAGCTTTTGTACAGTATATAAATGTTTCATTCCGCAAAATTCATGTCTTGCAACAAACTGCGGTCCAAACCACCGCTATACCGCAAGCGATCGTAAAAAGGCGACGGTCTCTTCACCATGGGTCGCTCCAAAGTGCATGGCCTGCCAGCTGCCTTGATCATGATCAATCTCGGACTTACACAGAGCTGCCAATCTCGGTGAATGAAATTGCGTGAGACTCCCATACTAGGCCAATGATATAACAGAAGGGTCCAAAGGCGTGAGATCACATAGGAATGCATGCAAACTCAAAAAAATATTGGCGTGAGAAAGGGCCAGAATGCGCGAGTCTCACACTCATTGCGTGAGAGTTGGCAGCCCGGACTAGTGACTTAGATCTACAGGTAGACTCGGTATAGATTCTATTTAACTTCTGACAATTTGACTTCACTTTTCACTATGACACAATCATCACCAACCGCACCGACACAGCCAGGCAGCATGCAGGCCAATTAAAAACCT
This sequence comes from Eucidaris tribuloides, assembly GCA_001188425.1. Classification (NCBI taxonomy): domain Eukaryota; kingdom Metazoa; phylum Echinodermata; class Echinoidea; order Cidaroida; family Cidaridae; genus Eucidaris; species Eucidaris tribuloides. The sequence continues at coordinate 49,762 of JZLH01S0034411.1, forward strand.
GGCCACCTGGCTAAATTAGAAAGTGATATAGACAGCTACATTTAAGTACACATGCCCGGGGCAGTAGACCATGTAGACTGGCACAGTTGTGATTGTCATTGAATTTTGATAATACTTACTGCACAATCATCAAAACTTGCTGAGCATGATAGTCTCTGTTGAAGACTGTTCTGCAGATTTTGTGGTCACTGTTTTACGTTAGATAAGCACACAAAAAAATGTCTGCGTGAAGTCGAAGGACCACTTCTCAACACGACATCATGCCCAGACGGCACGGCATAGGTCGTCCGTCGTCGTCTTTTGCATTATGCTGCCCAAAGATCCTAAAGCGGTGCGAAGCACCGCAAGATGGATTACTCTGCGAAAAAGCTGTAGTACGACATGGGCCGGTGTCGCCGCCATTCGAGCGTGCAAGTTCCCGGATGTACACAAATTTTATGCACGCATCATCATGGACATGGCGTTGTTATCCGCAAGTTCGGCTCATTTCAGCGAGTAATTGCTCAAATTGACGGTGTAAACGCCAGAAACTGACATTCTTCTGGTTCGTCAAGATCATGAAAAGGTGAGATATACAGAAAAGATAGACAGGTCGTTGAATTTGCCCAAGTTTCGCATCTATTCTAAGGTAGATTACCCACTCTAGTGACTGAGCGTTTGTGCACCGGTGCGCTATACCAGTGACGGCTGTAATTAAGTCTGGTTAGCAGTAGCGCTATATAACTAGGCCAACGTTGGATCTGTTATGCATAATACCAGACCCGTGCCCCAAAATTGTAAATCTAGTCCCATCATGGATTGATTATGTACTAGCATTGTTATTTTTAGTGCACATAAATCGCAACATGATGTGAGGCTCGCATAAAATAATTTTAATGACATGGGTCTACCTGTCCGGGGGGGGGGGGGGGGGGGGGGGGTAGCGCCTAACTTACATAGGCTAGGCCAAACCTAAACAGTAACCCTAAATATTTGCTGTTGGATTGGATCTGGATAATGCATTTTGTGGCCGGTCTCACCCCGGCTAGGGATGGAATATTTTGGTCGGTGACATTTGCTTTTGAAAGTTATTGACCTATAGTACTGTAGGGTTGTTCTGTCCCCCCTCCCCTCCTCACTTTCTGTTGGCAATGATAGGACAATGGTTGTTGTCAAGTTTACATGATATATGAAATGGTTTAGTAGACCTATAAGCTTGCAATTGTAGACGGCCACAACACTATAGAGTATTAAGTTTTTATGATTTCAATTTCAATAGTTCAGTTTATGATTTATTTAAATTTCATTTTCCAGATTTTTTTTTATCTATGTTTACCTAGCGCTAGGCCAAACCTAAACAGTAACCCTAAATATTTGCTGTTGGATTGGATCTGGATAATGCATTTTAGTGCCGGTTCTAGCCCCGGGCTAGGATGGAATATTTTGGTCGGTGACCATTTGTTTTGAAAAGTAATTGACCTATCTATAGCTGTAGGGTTGTTTGTCCCCCTCCGCCTCCTCACTTCTGTGTGCAATGATAGGACAGATGGGGTTGTCAAGTTTACATGATTATTGAAATGGTTTATGTAGACGCTATAAGCTTGCAATTGTAGACGGCCCACCAACAACTATAGAGTATTAAGTTTTATGATTCAATTTCAATAGTTCAGTTTATGATTTTATTTAAATTCATTTTCAGATTTTTTTTATCTATGTTTACCTCGATTTTGATTTTCAATTTTATTTTCATTTCTTTGTTTCTACACCAGGCATACTGCAAGACTACCTGAAAACATTAGCTCAGACAAGCTACATGTACATGTACCTGAAAATAAACAAGATAACTTTACCAATCTTAACTGGAGCAAGAAGTGATGATGGCTGGCTGTATGATCCTAGAGGAGCTTTCCTTCTGCACAAGTCCAAAATATAGCACGTTGCATGGAGTCTGCATCAAATTTTGGATTTTTTCACTCCAGTCCAGAAGACCTGGATGCCTGAAATTCCTAGTCGACAGGTCAATAAGTTGAGCTTTGATCTTTCACAAACTTCAAAATACCGAAGAAAGGAATCAAATGTGAAAGAATTAAATGCCCTTTCACTTTTTTTATGTTTTGCCCCTTCTGTTTATGCCAATTTATCTTGTCTAAAGTGAGAGGCTAACATACAAGTGTGGCATCCGTAACCAGTATACTCCAAGGAATGAGAAAAAATAAGAAATAACAAAGTCTATTACTTTTTTTTTACACATAAAATGCATGATAAGATGAAAAATTATGTTGTGACACTGGATGTTCTCAAGAGAATACCTTTTGCAAAATCTTACATGCATGCAGTCATTGTTGTTAAGTATGAACGCGTTTCTGCAAGCAATTTTATGGTCTTGCCATTGAGGGTTGAAATGATAATTTAACCATTATTATTCCTCTACTGCATAGCTGCCAACTGTTACTTCAATTTTTAGTCTGATTACGTAATTTGCTGCTCTCTCTGTTTGATTAGTTGTTTTGGCTTATTATAAACTGAAGATTACTATTTCGTAAACAAAAATACGATGTACTATGTAGTAGTTCTATGCAAATGTATTAGTCCCGGGGTGTTAGTGTTACTACTTGCTATCAGAGATATTATTAATTTCAGCTGAGATAGGTTGGCAGCTATGCTGTTGTTTACATACATTATTTTTTCATGTTATAGATTGGCAGCTATGCTGTTGTTTACATACATTATTTTTTCATGTTATTTCTATTTATTTTCGTCACAAATGTCTGTTCTGGTGATTTTATTCTACAGGCCCCAGTCTTCTGTTGTTTGCTCGTTTTTAATTGCTAAATAGTTGTGTGTATATTCACAAATAAAATAGAGCTGCTCCAGCCAGGAACTTGCAATGACAAGGTTTAACGGACAGAGGAAGGCAATGTGGGAATAACTTGTTCACTTGTTCACTTTCTTATGGCAGAGTTCAAAATTTGACTACCATCATCATGACTGTCAAAAGAGTGACAAAATATCTATGGAGAAGGGAAATACCTTTCAAACAATAGGTTTTTTCTAGGTAAAGTGTCTGTATTTTCAGTTTTTGCAACTTGGAACTCTATCATTATTTTTTAGGAAAAAATCACATTTGTAGCCATTTTAGCCAAAAATAACCATTTTTGGGCAACAAACTGTTTTCACCACCAACTTTTAAATATTATACGAATTATTGTTTTTTTTGTTCATTGCAATAGTTCAGTAAAGTCTTTCAAGTGAAATCAATCAAGCTACAGGCCTAAAAATCTAACTACATGTACACCCCTTACCATTCCCCATAAGTGATAAGAATTTTGTGAATTCATATTGTACCGATTTTGAACCCAAAGCTACATATGCCCAGCATGGCTTCCAGACATTTAGAATTATATTGATAAGGAAACTACTATCAGCC
>JZLH01S0034419.1:5096-22277 GCA_001188425.1 Eucidaris tribuloides
ATAACAATATATTTATTACTTATTGATTGATTTTGAATTAGATTTAGAATATGAAATAGTTTAGATTTTACATAATCACTATCCTCTTGCAACAGTTGTTTTAAAAAATATTTGTGCACAAAATCATCAAATGCCCACATGTACCATTTCAGTAATGTAATCAATTTCCATGAATATTGCAAGATATGCCAAATGAAAGAAAATTCATTCAGTGGTTAATGAGTCATTGAGAGCGATCATCAAGAAAAATGAAAGAAAGGGATCCATAAATTTGAACAGTTTATGAAAAGAAATCAATCAGTGGTATACATGAGTGTGTGTTAATGGATGGAAAGATAATGACTGGGTGATTGTATTGTATTAGAGAATAAGTGAATTATATGTAAATGACTTACTTAGTGATAAAATTACTTTGCAGAATCTACAAAAAAAAAGTTATGACAGATACCAGTCAATATGAATCATTCTATTGTTTGAAAGTGATTGCATGTTTTACCCCAAACATTGATACGAAATGTATTGTTTATGAAAATATTTCTGAAAATTGTTTAATTGCAGTGAAATTTTGATGTACACTGAAATCATGGGAAAAATGAGTTATCATTGTTTTTCTTGACAGTATTTTATTTTATGACCTGAAATAAGCAAAACTGATAAACTAAGTGTTTATTTTTCTCAGATCTGCAATAGTACTATCAAAAGCCAAAAAGGTAAACAAAATTTGTAAATTGTCTTTTCAATGCAGTATGTTTCAACTTGTATGTTATTTTACATAACTGGTAAACACGGGTTAACTTTAACAATTCTTATATAATCAGCACTTAGTGCACAGTACATAATACATCCAATATTTCATCGTAGTGGTTGTATTAATAGTATTAACATAATGTGTGTGTTAGTATGTATGTGTTTGTGTGTGTGTGGTGGGGGGGTGTGGGTGGGTGGGTGGGTGTGTTTGTGCTTGTTTACATGCATCACAGAATATTGGAATTGATTGTAAAGTTTGATGAGGTTTTGAAAGACTCAGCATTACTTGGATTTAAATTAAAAAGCCATAGTAATGATTTCATCTTAACTTGGGATTGAATTATCAAAATAATATTACATTCCATTTATATAGTCTTCTTTGTAACTGTAGTATATGTGTGATATTAACACTTAATAATATGATATTGTTTTTTACACTCAAACAAAATGATATTATAAGTCATAGTTTTCATTTGTTAATCTGTTTATTCATTTATTAACTTCTATATTTATCTTTTTATTTATTTCTATATTTATTTCTTTATTGTGAGTCTCCATACATAACTGAAAGACACGCTCAGTCCTGTTGTCATCCACAAAATAATATGTATGTGTATGTAAAGTATAAAGCTATAATAATGAAACTGTACTCAGGAATTAACGTAATCACTAATTAAGTTGAATTGATTGATTGAAATGAATTGACATTGTGTTATAAGATCATCTAAGCTTCTCCATTTATTAGTGCACTAAATTTGGACTCAAGTTAAACATACTCTAAACATCATGCCGTTTTTCCCCCATTTTATTCTCATCCCACTTTTCATTTTAAATGCATCCACATCACGGTTTTCTTAAACTGTTGTTGAATGGATTGATGACTGAATGCGACATCTAATGCATCGTGTCCTGGCATGCTGACTGAATTGGCCCTGCCCACTATTATCCCCCCTCCCCTGCCCACTATCATCTCCCTCCCCTGTCCCATGCCCATCTCATTATTAATCCCCCCCCCAACACTAACAAATGCATGATTGCATAACTGCATGCATGGCCTGTAACTGACATGACCCCGTATGACATACAACCCTGATCTATCACGTGGTTCCACACACAATGTACAACATTGGAATTTTACAATGACAACATTAAAACATTACAATGTACAACATTGACACTTTACAATGTACAACGTTTTTAATTTTTCACTGTAAATCCTCCCTCAAATACAAATACTTTTCCATCAACAATAATTTATAATCTTTGTCAATGACAAATGAAAAATACTCAAATCTCATAAATTTGCTGCAACAAAATACAACAAACACTGCTCCTCTCGTGTCAACGACACAACTACAACATAAACGATAACATCACCCAAATTTTGGACAATCATTTCATTCATTCACATCCAACCACATCTTGAACGATGATGCATGATATTGCATATTTGATGATGTTCCATCACCCTCCTGCCCCCTTACTAACTCTTTGCTGTCCCCTGCCCCTCCCCCCTTGCCCTCCCCCTCTCGACTTGGCTTGAATGTTGCAACAACAGAAGAGCTGTATCGCATGCCCAAGCTCCTCCTCCTCCTCTTCGTGCCTATCGTGTATGCCCGGTCGAACCTGGGTCCGTCGTCATTCCAATCGACTGGAAAGCAGCTTTGAACAATCGGACATCGATCTCGGTCAGAGTAACCCTAATCTAGGTAGGAGTCAAAACGATCGTGGTGGTGATAGCGCCCCCACCAATCTGTCTTCTTGTGCGTTGTTCGTCAAACTGTTTCTTTCGTTCTTCTTTCTCTGGTTTCGTGTTCGTTGTTTCTGCCTGTCGCTTATCTAGAGTGGCTAGTTAGTTTCTTATGGTGGTGATTATCTATCGCGATGAAATTGTCGTGAAGTCAGACGTTAATCTGTTGAAGATGGTTTTATTTTGTTTTAATACCCATTTTCCTGAGACATACAGATATCTTGCCTCTCATCTTCAACAGGTTATGTCAAGTGCAGATGAAAGTCTGAAATCTTTTCATAAATCAAAGCTTAACAGACGCATGCACCTACATCTGCTTAATATACAGGGAATAGTAGCACCCATAAAATAATAACAATAATAGATTTTGTTGTGTTATAATAAAGTGTAGTAAGGCTGTTAATATCTTTAAAATCTCTGCAAGCAATCTCCTTTCCTGATCACAAATTCTTGCTGTGGTTATTCTCTATAATTTGTCCAAATGACAAGTAATGAAAGACTAGAGCACTTGGTGGTGGACAAAAATTTAACATTAGAAAATTGATTATATTTTTAATTGACTCGTTTTAGTTTGATAAATTGTGATATACATGACAGATTTTGATATTTGAATCAAAATCATTTTATCAAAATTCCAGGGACGGGTTTTTGAATATCCTACATATGTTGTCAGGTGTATTTTTACCATTTCATCTGGCGATGTTTTACAAATTGTTCTTCAGGGTAATAAATAACACACGTTAGTTGGACAAAAGAAATATTTTGTTTCTTTGCTTGCTGTAAAAGAATAAAGTTCTTATCATAGCCTCAAATTGTCTGTACACTTTGATGTTACTACATGTATGTATATGTCTATAGTGGCTTTAAAAGATTCTGTATTTGCAGTTAGTTTTAGTTTTAGTTTCATTTCTTTGCCTATTTCTATGTCCAAATTTGCAAAACTTACTATTTATGTTCTTTTGTGCAAGACAATGTGTATTTCTGTGTTAGATAGATACTTGTGTTGCAAGATGTTGTCCATACCAGTGAAGAATTTTTGAATGTTTTAACAGTGTATTTTCTGGTTTTGATCCGAAAATGAAAACTGGAGAAAATAGTCCTTTTTTTCCTTCTTTAGTTACGTGAAAAAGGTCCTATTTCATAGTGGTATCATAATACACCCAACATTGATAATTAAATATCTAAGTGATGTACACTGGACCGGTAAAAAAGATAGCAAAGCCAACTTTAACAGTGCAAGTTGTATGATTTATCATTGTTCTGGTGATAAAGAAACAATCTAGTAACCAATACTAGAGGGCACTCTTCACAAGAGTTGCTGTTTTTTCAATACTCCATTGCTGAAAACAGTGTCCATTGAAAGTTTACAGTAATTTGCTGATGAACTAAAACCAAAGCTTCATCTTTAGTTCATACAATATAAATGAATCTCTGATTGATTACAAAGCTTTCATCTTTCTGTGCTTCATTCCTTGTTTGGCACTTAGTGTTTATATGGGCAAAATGAGATTTGTTGTAAAGCATGCAAACAGTTATACAACCTTAAATGAAATTATTAATATTATTAATATTAAATATTGGAGAAGGTTAGCTTATCAGTCAATGAGTATATATAAACAGTATACAAGGGAATGAGGATGCAACTATTATGTAGTGAAGAAATATCAACTTTGATACTAAGACTGTGTGCCACAAATTTGAATAATTTAGTTTTAGATGTATATGTATTTTGGTTGTGTACTGAGACATTGGTAGTAGTGTGCTTAGACTTGCTAGTTGTAGTTTAACTCTTAATGTGCCGAAGTCGCAGATCTGCACCAAATAACACACATGAAGTCCACAGAGGTTTAAATCCTCTGGCATGTTAAGAGTCAACTCTTAATGTGTCGAGCTTTTTCAAATTATGCCACATTGAGTAATGTTTGTAGGACAGTGTCACCTTGAAACAGCTACAACTTATTGTACATGTATGTTACGGGAAATTTTTCTTTACAAAAGTTGCAGATTTATAAAAGCATACCCTTCTAATAATGTAATCTTTATTTTGATGTTAAAATTTCCGTTGTTAGAATAATTTTGTAAATTAAGATATTTTGACATAATACATCCACATTTCATGTAAAATGTGCACATTTTTCCAATATCATGTAAAAACACTGACAAAATCTCAAATTTGTAGTAAACCTACCAGTTTATAAGTGATTTAATGAGAGCTATCCTTCTGCTTTCCAAAAATGAAAAGAACAAATTGTATTACTGTAATACATGTAATTTATAGTATTATTGGCACTTATTTAGGGTACAATTTGTGGCTAAAATTCTGCAGTGACACATTAAGAATTAACATTGATACGCTTTATGTTTCCAGCGATTGATGCTCCATGGAGGGACACTCTCTTCTAATAAGCTCCGCTCCTTGCATGTCCATGGTATATATGTATTGGTTTGAAACCCTCTTGCAGTTGCTTTTCTGGTTTTCTTTTTGAAATGGAGTTTCTTGGATTTTGCTCTACATCTATTTGTGTCTTTGCTTGATGTTGTCCTTTAAGCACATTACCCCATTTGCATGATATTTCACAAACCTAACACTTTTGCATGCTTGATTGATTGCTCTTTTCCTGTTAACTCTATTTTCATAATGCTGTGTAATTAACTTAAAAATTAGTATTTTTGTATCAATTTTTCCTGATGAGCCTACTTTCAGTGTTTTTGTTGGGCTCAGAGTGACACCCCTGACTCCCTGATCCCCCCCACAAAACATAAATCGCTGAACATATTAACCCATTACTATATTATTCTGAAGCTTAGCAATTTTCTCATAACCATATAATTATTTTCTTTATAAAGGGGCCATATTAAGGTTGAAGTAATCAGTCAAGTGTGTGACCTCTAGCCACAAGGTGAACGATTAGTCGCTGTCAAGCTTTTTGTGCTTAATGTGTGAAATGGTCAAGTTGGGTTTGAAAAATTGAATTTTGGATTTCAAAATTTTGTGAAAGGCCATACATTTATCTATGATCTGTCCAAATTTCAGGGCCCAAAGTGACTGAGAAGTATGACTTTTCCTTGGCATTAAGTTAGGGAAATTTGCCAGAGAAACTATAGGCCTCATGTAAATTAACCACTTGAAACTTGAAAATTATGCAGTGTTAGAAAATGAAACTGAAGCTGAGTAGAAGGATTAACTCATAAGGCGTGAACTTCGCATCCATGCATTCTCAGGGCTTGTAACATTAAACAATATTGAGCCTTTCTTGAAAATAATTCAGCACACGAGTTCATAGCTCAGGCGGCACAAATAGTTAGGAATGTGAAGTAAATGCGAAGTATATGGAATTGTGAAAATTTTCAACATAACCCAATAAGAGCTTCGTAGCATTTTGATTCTGTTCTTCATGCCACTCACAGGAATGAGGTCTTGACATCACACGTGAATAAGCACCATCTTTAAGGCTATTTTTTGCACTGTTTCCCTAATAATGACTTGTATGATAGTCCAAACATAGGAGCTTTTCGTATATGCAGATAACTAGTACTTTATTTTGGATATCGTTCTGTGGTTTCTAATAGGGTCATTAACTGGTGATAATATTTACAACATAATCAACATTTGCTTTAATGGTGGGAATCTGGATTTAAAAAAAAAATCAAAAGAATTTCAACTTGCACTCCATTTGTCAAACTGTGGGGCTCTGTAAGTAGTAACTGCATTTGTACGTGTTCAATCCATTCACCTAGCAAATCATACTTCAGAAAAGCACTTCAAAAATGTCCGAGTGTTTTTTTGTGTGTGTTCGCTGTAAATTGCTAGTTTGGTGTTACATCCACATATCATTGTTGTGTTTTTGTGACATTATAGTGATTTTATGCTTGTAGTTTGATAGTTGAATATCTGTGTATGTTTGTTAAATGTATCTTCCCATTTAAATATTTGCATTTGATATTTCAATGTATTTGTGTCACTTTGATATCAAAATGGATATTTTACTTTTCACTATGTTCTAATTCTCCATATTTTTTTTATTACATTGACCAAAAGCTTACCTGAATGTGTTATGGTACATATTTATTAAAAATGTGACTTCATTTTAAATAGAAGGAATGCAGATATCATACTTTGCAAAAAGGGTCTAACTTGATTTGTTCAAAATGAATTGGTCCAATCAGATTGGTGTAATGTCATATCTGTGGCAAACCAATATTGCATTGTGTAATGATATAATAAGTTGGTCACCAAATTCTACTACACCCATGACACAGGATTTAGCTCTTTTCAGAATGAAACCCTAAGAAATTTGCAAACTAAACAAACATCTGACAAATTCAGAATACTACTGTAGCAAATTTAAAAAAATAAAATTGCATCTTGTTATATAATTCACAAGATATTGATGTACTTTATTTGAGGTGGGAAAAGCATAATAAGATTTAACTCAGAGAATCAAGTATGTTTGGCATGGGTTATGTGCACCATTAATATTTTAGCATTTGCACAATGGAATATGCCTCATGAGAAGAATCTAAAGGCTATTTAATAACTGAACCATGTTCATCATGCTTAAAGACACTATATAACACTGTGGAAGACCCTTTTAAAAAATTGTCGAACTTTGCTATCTGACATATCTGACAGTGTTTGAATGGACAAATAAACACCCTAGAACACAAACGTTTGGACAGTTATGCCGTCACTAGTACAATATGTGCAGATACAAATTGGCACATTAATTTTATATTGGGCGATAGGAAATTCTGCAACACAGCAGTCTATGGAGAAAAGCTGGAATGGTCTCTCAATGATTTTCACTTTTTTAAAGCACTCAATGATATGTTTTACACTACATTTTTTTCAGGGCCTTCATTTTTAGACTGTTCAAAGACACTAGTAGCATGGGGAATCACTTAGCTCAGATTTTTTAAATCGGAAACACTTTATTACAGTGCTTTAACCTGGGCCTGATAGTTTTACAGCATCTATTATTCAATGAAAGACGACACAGTTTTCACATGGTTGACCATGAAGGGGAATATAAACCCGCAAATTTATGTTTTCTTCTTAAAAATTCTACACAGAATATTAATTTTCTTCATTTATTCTGGTCAAAATTCATACTTTCTTGGACGAAGCACTGGCTAATGTATCATTTATCCAATGTTTGACTGAAAAGTTTGTCATATTTTCTGGGCTTCAGTAGAAGCTCGTCATCTCTGGGTGTGCAATGTACTGGGCTTCTGTAGCCCATCATCCCCTTAGGGTTAAACAAAGCATATATGGTAGTGTGAAAAAGATTAATCTTAGAAGTTATGATGAGGGTAGTAATATATTGGTGATGGTGGTCACAATTGGGATAATGATGGTGGTGGTGGTGGTGGTGGAGGTGAAGGTACATACACATAATTTTATTATCAAACAAGCCAATAACTTTGGATAATTTATGCACATTTCATTAAAAATTAGCATAATTATTTTTTTGTTACTTTTCACTCTATAAAATGAAAAGGAATGTGCAGTGTGGGTTCACAGTTTAACATTTTGTTTGTAAAGCCCAAAGCATTTGAGTGTTTTGGTGAAGTTTTACTTTTAAAATAACATTTGATAACAGAATTTGATGTTTGATTTTACTTTTGAGTTTATTTCAGTGTAAAAAATTGAGGTGTAATATTAGAACCTTTAAAAATTTTAGATCAAACGTCTGTGTTAAAAGAAAATTATATTTATGAAGGTAAAAATGGAGAAAACTATCTAATGATTTTGTATGTGATTCACATAATAAAATTATTTCGTGTGAGTGTGCACCAGTGTATACAAAAGCTATAATGTTATTAAAACAGTTTGGTTTGAATTCACAAACTAGGATGTTTAACTTAGCCATGGTGTCTTAACAGTAAAGTATGAAGAACTACTTGCTACATGCTACTTCAGATGAATGAAAGTAGAAAAAAAAATATGTGAAAGTTAGATCACATCCCTCTAAACATATATTTTATGTCACATCAAAGGAACTGGAATCTCTAAACTTCATACTGTAAAGTGGAATATTACTTAGTGTAGAAATTTTACACATTTTGCTCTCACCGATGTACATATAAAAGTAAAAACAAGCAACCATTTTTGCAAAGCTGTTCTTTTTTTGCACTTGAAACTTTTTTGTAATCGATGTTTGGACAGTCTGTGCATGCATGGCTTGCAGCATTGTGCTGCATGTGGTTGCTTGTGTTCTGTACTTTGGGTATCTGCAAAATCAAAAACCTGCAAAATTACACCAAAATTTGAGCACGAAACATTACTCATAAAGATATTTCCCCTTTTACTTTTTGTCTTCAAACAAGCTGCCTTTCATACTTAATGCTGTTATACAGACACCATGTCTAGGTTAAACTTCTTAAATATGGGCCTCATAGTTTTTAACATGATCATGTGACCAAAATATACTCTCAGTACAAATGTTTTCTTCATTTCTCTGTCATCCACTTTGCTCCACATACATGTATGTATCTGTTTTGTCTGTTTGGACATCCTCTGTTATATGTCCTATGTCTGCTGTATCTCTTTGTAATCCATATTCACTGTTAATTCCTGCTCTGGACCTGTATGTGACTATGTATGTCTAATAATGTGTTTTTTGTGTATTTATGTGTGTGTGTATACACAAATGTATACATGTACGTGTGTATTACCAGTACATGCTTGTTTAGTCTTTTGCATGTTTCTGTGTGTGTGTGAATGTATGTATGTATGTATGTATGTATGTATGTATGTATGTATGTATGTATGTATGTATGTATGTATATATGTATGTATGTATGTATTTATGTTTGTGTGTGTATGTACTTAACTGTATGTATGTATGTATGTATGTATGTATGTATGTATGTATGTATGTATGTATGTTTGTGTGTGTGTATGTACTTACCTGTATTTATGTATGTATGTATGTATGTATGTATGTATGTATGTATATACATGTATGTATAGTAATTTCATGACAAATTTTGATTGTAAGAAATGCATTTTGTATGCCTGTATTTGTGTCTGTGGTTTACATTTTAAATGTTTTACTTATGTGTGTGTTGTTTTTGTCCTTGAATACATTTTCATCTTTTCAACTGTAGGTGTGTTCGTTGAAAACATGTTTTCTTGGTTGTATATGTGATTGTATATTTGTGTATCTGTACATATATTTGTGTGTCTATGTGAAATCTATCTGTAAACCTGCTCCTCTTTTACTTTCTGGGTCACAGGTCATTGGGTTTATCTACATCCACTATTGATCCATCATTTATTACCATGCTGTATATACACAAACAATACTATATGAATCATATATGCCATCTGTCTGTCTGTCTGTTTTCCGTCTGTTACATCTAGCGGAGAGCATTTCCCAACGGGTCGGTGTCACGCAGCTCGAGCTCACAGCCTCTCCTTCTAACTTGATTTGGGAAGAGGTATGTACATCGGGACAAACACACTATCACCTGCATGCATCTGCACCCACACCGCATCCACATGCATGCATCCACACCCACATACATCCAAAAGCATACATATGTAACCGGTTTATTACTTCAACATGATTATTAGAGATACTGGTCTCAACAATTGAAGTGATCTGAAGGGTGTGGTGCAGGCAGGATAGGATAGCATGGAGGAATTATGTTCATGTCTCCCATGTTGGTACAGGCTAGTCTGTATTACCCAAACTAGTAGTAGTCATACTTTTAGTAGTGAGCTGTTACCACAAAACAAACGATCATTATGATGGGATTTAGAATTTTTCTGAATGGTCATACATTTCTCTATCATCTGTCCTAATTTGAGGGCCACAAGTGATTGAGACAAATGATCTTTCTTGAAATTAACTTGAACATGTTTTTGTGGGAGTTTGAAAAATTTGCCAGAGAAACCAGGCCTCGTGAAACAAATTCATACTGTCAAACAACTGAGTAACTTGTTGTCTGAATGTCAGGTATTGAAACTTGGCTGAATAAAAGGAATAAGTGTGTTATTAAATTGTGCAAAATTTCAGTTTTATCCAGTAATAACTGCATAGAATTTGCAGTGAAGTTTGGATGCCATCTTTAGTGCCCCGCACAGGAACACCCTTTAAAGGTAAATGACATGATTGGGGGTAGTCCTGAACTTGGGGTAAAAACTCTTCTTTAATCAAGTAAACTATGCAGGGATTCTACTGTGAAAATTTTGGAGTCAAAAGTTGACTCATTTTAAAATAATGTCCGTCAGTATGCCTTGTAACAGACAAATTTGTAGTGTAGCCTTCTATGGGGATTAAATCTATCGTGCCCCGATAAAATTAAATTCCTGGCCTGTTCATCTCCTTAAAGTAAACAAACTCAAGATAAATCCTTCCAGCCAGGAGATCCACTCCAGCTGGTGTACATTTGGTTTATCTTTCAACCAGTTTGGTTCTAAAGGCATTTTTTATTTCTCCCAATCATGTCACTGAGCTTTAACACTGTGCATTAATAAGCACTTAATCTAAGAGGTTATTTTTCTCCCTTTTTGTGATAATGGGTCATATGTAATGAACCAAACTTGTGAGCAGTGTTAACATATGTTTGCTTCGCTCATCCTAGACAAATTCTACACCACTTATAAAGCCTAGAGTCTCTACTTTAAGACTGAAAGAAAAATGCAATATCTCATTTTTTCAAAGTATGATGCATTTTGTGGTGACAGGTCACACATTATTGTATGCTTTGTTCATTTCTATGGTTTTCCATAGGGATGATTGCAACTTCTAGAGTATAGTGTACATTTCATTAGTCACAGTCGGTGACAGCACATCATTACTTTCTGGTGACATTGATTTAGAAATGATATCTTCAAACACAGAGTTTGAATTGGGGTTATCATTGGGTTTATTGGTTCACTTTAGGCCAAGGGTGAGGATCAGGTTTTAGGTCGGAAGTAGAGTTGGGTTTAAGATTGGCATTGGGCACTGGAGCAATTGTTGGCGGAGTATATGTTGTTCTCTGTAATGGTATCCAAATCTGTATCCAAAATTTTGTTTTATTTTAATGGGGACTCTGCCTGTAAAGGGGGGGGGTGAGTGGGGGTGGAGGCGGGCAAAGTACTCTCATTTAACCCTGTTAAGAACCCCTCTGCATGAATGGAAAGATAAATGAATGAAATAAGATAAACATAAAATGATAAAGAATTGAATAAACATATATTCCTGAATTTATGTATTTCATTAATTCATTTATCATTTTGTGCTGTACGATATATGTCTAGTGGTTGTAGAAAGTGTCTAGTGATGTTTTTTTGTGTTTCTTCACGGTAATATTTTTTGAGGGGTGGGCAGGTTATCTGGGGGAATTTTTGACATGTCTGTAGGTTGGGGCATACATCCTGCCCCATACTTGTGCTCTTATTTCCATCCTGCAGTGGTATTACATAAGGCGGCTGTTGCTGTACAAAGTATACGAGGTGTGACAAAAAAGAAACGAGTCTGTGACAGCCACGCCCATGACGCAATGTCAATCAATCACCACCCATGTTTATGTGTTGCCCAACATCTCATCGACATTCTGCTATGATATTGTTGACCTATCTCACTCTGTGCCCCTTCCTCGGGCTGTTTAGTGGCACGCCCCAACTACGCTCTGTCACGATACTAGAGGTTGCACAAACATGAAGCGGGAAATAAATCTGGCTCCTGGTTCAGTTGGGAGGGGGACCAACCTAGTGTCTCAAGCTTCTCCTGGAGGCTTATAAAGAAAAAAGAAGTTGCGGGCGGGGTTTTCTCTTGGAAAAACTGACACAGGAACTTCAGATTGATTCCCCGCTCCACTTCTCATATCGTGACAGGGCAAAGCAGGGGCATGCCACTTAACAGCCTGAGGAATGGGCACAGAGTGAGATAGGTAAATAATATCATAGCAGAATGTTGATGAGATGTTGGGCAACACCATGACACGGGTGGTGGGTTGATTGACATTGCGTCATGGGCGTGGCTGTCGCAGTCTCGTTTCTTTTTTGTCACACCTCGTATAGCATTAGCGCCCTTCTGGTTCTGAGCCGACGATTTCTTTGTGAAACTATGTACACAGAATGTTTTGAGCAGAACTCGTCTAGAAAATGTCAGAAAGAGTTATCTTATTTATACACATTTCTATGTAAAATAGTCTTTAGTCTGTAGTCTCTACCCATGTTGTTTGAGATTTTAATCATTTCGGGGGAAATGTCTGTGGGAAGTAGAATATAATCAAAATGTGCTGTACATGTACATATGTTTGCAATGCTTTCTAACTCTATCTTGTTTTTGCAGTTTGTACGTTACTGATTTTATTGTTGTGCTCTGCACTAGACTGATGATTAAACTCCGCTCACTATCATGGCAACAATAATTCAGATTTTGCATGTGTTACTCTGAGTGTGAAACTGTAAGGGTTATAGCTAACGTTTTCTATACCTGTATCTTTGGCTATCTCTAAACCCCCCCCCCTCAATTTTGTGCTTGCATGTACTGTTTCTATGTTGAGCTAGTTATTTTGCTTGTGAATAAGTGTGCTGATGATGATGATGATGATGATGAATATACACTGTAATTAAGTGAATTTGGATATACATCAGTTATTATTATTATTTTTATTATTATTATTATTATTATTATTATTATTATTATTATTATTATTATTATTATTATTATTATTATTATTATTATTATTATTATTTTTATTATTATTATTGACATACTGTACATTAAGCTTCTGAACATACTTTTGAATAAACATGTATGTTTATTTGCCTCTCTGAGCATCATGATATGTACAGCAAAGTCCTCTTTATTATTTTCATATTTATTTATCGCTTCCCTTGGATCATATAATGTTTATTATTCTTATTATTTTCATCATCATCATCATAATTTTTATTATTAAAAAAAAAAAAACAGAAAATACATGTCATATCAGTGATCACATTGTGAATACATGAACGTGTACTCTGTTTTTGATGTGACAAATTCAGTACCTATACTGCATATTTACAATAGGTATATCAGGCTGGCCTTCGGTCCAATTTCTGGTGGTGTCAGTCTTGGTCTCGGTCCGAGTCTCCTGTACAAACCCTATGAAAAAGTTGTGTTTGGGTGGCCTCGGTCTGGATCCCAGTCCCAGTCACCTGTACAAACACTATGGCAAGGTTGTGTTTGGGTGGCCTCGGTCTCGGAACCTGTGGTCTGGGGTACAACACTTCTAGGTGGTGTGCTCTCTGATCATGTCTGTTGGTGTCATGATTCTATGCTTCATGCAGCATTTACAAGCTTATTTTATTGCCCCCTACTTACTTTTCTTTTTTTCCAACAATTGCATCCCCAACTCTGTTATGCTAAGCCTTAGAGGTAAATGACATGATTGGGGCTAGTCTTCAGCTTGCGCTGAAACAACTCTAGAATCAAGTCAGCTATGCAAGGATTCTCCTGTGAAAATCTTGCAGTCAAACGTTGACTCATTCTAAAAAAAACTAATGTCAATATGCCTTGTGGCAGGCAAACCTGCTGTGTGGGTCTCTGTGGTCCTATTTTTATCGTGCCCTGATAGAATTAATGTTCATGCTTGATTCTCCTTAAGTAAACAAATTAGTAAAAAAAATCCTTCCAGCTGGGAGATCCACTTCAGCTGGTGTATAGTTGGTATGTATTTCAACTCATTTGGTTCCTGAGGTATTTTCAAGAGTTCCCAATCATGTCACTAACCTTTAAACTCCTGCACAATCATGCCTGTCGTAGCAGCCACCTCTCTAAAGCTGCCAACTTGCCTGTAGCAGCCTCTGATATGATTTCCCTGGAGACAAATTATGTGTCTGTAGCAGCCACCTGTTTATAAGCCTTGGGTGGCCCCAATAGACATGTTTCACCTAACAGTCAAACCTGTCTTCACGGTCATCTCTCTATAGCAGCCAACCTGCCTATAGTGGCCACTGAAATGATTCCATTGGAGACTGCTATGTGTTTATAAACCTGTCTATAGCAGCCACCTGTCTATAAAGGCCACATTATTTGTTTCCCTTGGGTGGCTGTTGTGGACATATTTCACTGTGTATTTTGCTGTTTGTACTAATCTGCTCAATAATGCTGTGAATATACATTTGCTGCATTACACATTATGAGCCTTGCTTTCTCTTACCAGCTTCTCTCTTATTTGTGCTGTCAATTAGACTGCTTATAAGCCTTCACACTTACCGTAATGAAAAAGTTGCTGCTTGGCATGCTTATGTGGGAAGTGCTGTACATTTTACTTGTTATGTTTTTAGACATGGAGATAGATTTCCAGTAGATAATATTCATAATAATATAGCATTTTGTAATGCCCTGAAATCCACCTAAGTACGTGTAGGTGCTCATGGCGCAGATACATGAAATTACAAGGGGAAACATACCACACTTGGAAAGAAAAAAAAATTGAGTAACACTGTTCTAAACTATTATTCTTCAGGTAAGTTTTCAAAGCAGATTGGAGTTAAAAAGAGATAGTTGTTTTTGTTTCTTCTGGTAATTTGTTGTCAGTATTGAGATGATGTATTTTTACAAGTTTTTTTAATGTACAAATGGTTATAGAAATTTACAGTTTTCTGCTCTGGAAAGTGATGGAAATTAAGGAAATTTTGAAAATGTGTAGATGTATGAACCCTGGCTTGAGATTATGGTAACCTGTAGTGGAGAATATTCACTTTAATGATTTCAAAAGATTTTGTAATTCGCATTTACGCCTAGTTTACTGTTAATTTAATTAACATGTGAATTCTTGGCTCTTGTTCACCCTCCAGTCGGCGAGTAAGACAGCGTACCACAACCCGGTCGTGGAGATGGAACATGCCGTTCCCATGGAGACGTACAGGAGTACCCGCACCTCTGTAAAGAACAACAACTATTAGCGAAAACTTGCATGGCGAACGGAGATACCTCTGTTACCATGGCGATGAGATGCTAAGATGCGGATATGATGGTGATGAGAGATTCAGTTATCAATTGTATTGATTCCAGACGATTTTTAGACCAAATATCGTGTGATTAGAGATGAAATGATAGTGGACCAACCCCCATCAAGTACTTGTGTTAAATTCTTAACATGCCACAATAATTACAGCCCTATGGACATTGTATGTATTATGTGGTGCATATTTGCTCCTGTGGCATGTAAGAGTAAAATGTGAATCACCATCAAGAATTAACTCTTAACATGCCAGAGGATTTAAACCTCTATGGATTTTATGTATATTATTTGGTGCAGATCTGTGACTTCAGCACATTAAGAGTTAAGGTACTTGGTAGGCAGATTGTCATTTTGTATGTAAAAATGCAATCGTGCATATGATTATGCATACATGTACTTACTGGAGTCTAGTGCTGTACTCAAGTCATTCCATATGGAAACTGAGTGAAAAGGAGTGATTGTATCAGTAGTGAAATTTATGCAAGTCCATGAAATGCATTTGAAAACAAAATTGTGGATTATGTTGGTTAGAGAGAGGTGCGTGATCTTAAATCATCAAGATACATGTAGTTCAACTAGTTAGCTTAGCATGGGGATGTACTTAAATTCTATTTCCAAAAGAAGACCAAAGAATGTACTAATCTCGATACAGGGATGATGAGAATTAGAAAAATAAATTTGCATTGATGAAACAGGAAATAATTTCTGGGAATGTGTTTGTTCATAAGAGTAGGATCTGAAGAAACAAATTATCTTTAAGGGGAAGCAGTTTGTGGGAAACAGTTCATTTTCACTGCTGTTGGTCATGTAGAGTGCAAAGATAAAGAAATATATTTTTTTTTCAGAGAAAATGAAATTTTAGTTGTATGTTTTGTACAAAACCAATAGAGGGTCACTTGTATAGAACAATCCAATATTGTCAACTTGTCAACTTGTAATCATTGTGAACATTTTCAAAACTTAACCTTACTTAATTTACTCAATTTATTCTCAAACTTTCACTGATGTGTTTGGCCAATTTTTTGCTTCAATTCAAAGCAACTATGATCCTGAAATTCTCCTTTAAGTATTACTAAATGTACATGGGTCATTCCACAGAGTTCGACAACACCAAATATTTGTCAAAAATATATGTTTCGAAAGTAACTGGAAACGGTTTGCATGTTACATCTGAAACGTTTATTTTAAGGTATATATCAAACCAGTCGGGGTCGGTCTCTCTCTATTATATATTGTCTGGTTACTGTGGGGCCAATCGGTAGTTCATTGCAACAAAGACTGGGATCGGAGTGGGCCAGCTTCATTGGTTTTTGGTGATGGTTTCGGATGTAATGCA
The DNA here is from genome assembly GCA_001188425.1 of Eucidaris tribuloides. Classification (NCBI taxonomy): domain Eukaryota; kingdom Metazoa; phylum Echinodermata; class Echinoidea; order Cidaroida; family Cidaridae; genus Eucidaris; species Eucidaris tribuloides. The sequence goes on from JZLH01S0034419.1 coordinate 21,887, forward strand.
GAAACCATGCTGTGTGACATTTTGTGGAAACTGTTACATCCAACACGGTCCTTCATTCAGATATATGCTTCGCTGCATTGCTGCCCTAACTCACAGTGATCATGCAGGTGTTCTCTTAGGAATCTATTCACAGCTAGCTATTGTAGTATTATTCTGTTATGGATCTGTAGATTTAATTCAAATCATTGGGTTGTTGATGTAACCGGAAACCGTTTCCCATTTGTCTGAAACATAGTTTTGTAAATAATTTTTAAAAAATATGTCTTTGACCAACCTGTTTGTGGTACTTGTGTACTTCATGAGAGCACCAGTTATATCTAGACAGGATTTCTCAATTGTATTGTGTCCTATAAAAGAAACACAAGAATGTTGAGAAAAATGTCACACTTTA
>JZLH01S0034423.1:3730-20178 GCA_001188425.1 Eucidaris tribuloides
ACGTTCGCGATGTTCGCGTTTAGCCGCCAGTTCGCTGTCTAGCCACCCAGTTTTCCATCGAGTTCGCGGTGTTCGCGGTAGTTCGCGCTGATTAGGTATTTGCGGCCGTTCGGGTTCGCGGTCTAGTTCGCGGATAGTTTCGCGCTGATTAGTATTTAGGCGGTCCGAGCTTACGCGGTATGTCTGTGTCGAGTTCGCGCGTGTTGTTCGCGTTGATGTTCGCGGCAGTTCGCGAGCCAGTTCGCGGTAGTTAGCGGGCAGTTTCGGGCCAGTTCGCGTCTGATTAGTGGACCGTCCTGATCTCTGTTCATTTACATACGACCATTTCCTCACCGCAGATGGCGCTATTGCAAGAAGAAAAAATGGACGCAGCAAGCAGAGAAAGAACATCTGTTGTCTTTAAAAAGGTTACATTTCTGCCGAAATTTCATAGATACTTGAGCCCTTAACGAAATCATATATCATTATTCAATTTGTTGTAGTACCCTTAGTGTATTGTCAATAACATATATCCATTAATTACGGTGTTGTGTGGCTGAAAGTGGGGGATCGCTGCTACGTAGTGCAAGTGCCGAGATTCAGCCAGTCCCGCCGCTGTAAATCTTGGCTGTATGTAGTCTATTGTGTCATTTATGCCGTTAAGAACGTTACTATTTTCCTGCATTGAAACAGATTGCTGTCAGTGTAATCCATCTGGTTGAGACTTCCCATAATCCAATTGATATAAGTGAGAGCGTCCAAAGGTGTTGAGATCAATAGCGAGAATGTATGGAAAATCAAACTTTTTTGTCGTGAGAACGCAAGCCATATAGGACCACATACATGATACATAGAGTCTAGGTGTGCTGAAGCGAAAGTCGGGGCCAAAATGCGGGGACTCCCCGTGTTCCGTTGACCATGGCTCCATGGCTTTGGCAGCTGATCTGTAATGAAGACTTTTACGATTGCTTGTTGCTTAAGCGGTTTGTTTGGTCCACTCTTATGCCAGCAAGACAATAAAATTTTGTTGAATAGAAAAATTTTAGTATTGTTCAAAAGGCCTTAAATTTTACATTTCCTTAATGTAAAACGTCCTTTTGAAAGTTTTAGATTGCCTTTTTTTTGTGGCAAAGAACCGGGGCCCAAAAAAAAAACAAGACCATGCCTCAAGGACCATGAAAGCAAAACCTGTACAAGTCCATAGTTTCACCCCATCTCGAATATGCCAGCTCGGCATTGAACCCAGAACCAAGAAAAATGGGGGACTTTTACCATAAAGCTGCACGCGCGCAGCGGGAGGGGCAGCAAGGTTCGACCATTGGAGCATTCACTCCGCAGTCCAGTGCTAAAACAGAATGCCTCACAACACTTAAATGGACAATTAATAGAAGAGAAGGCTCCTAATTAAAGGCTAAAGGCCTTCCCCCCCCCCCCCCCCAGAGCGCTATATTAGGGTTAAAACATCATTTTATGCCTCATGCTTGATGGAGCGCCACATACTGGTAGGTCTGTCTGTCCGTCTTTCATCTCTGATCTTATTAATCATGATGTGTACATGAATCTGGAGAACCCGGTGCTGAATTTTGCCATGAGGCTAGCTAAAGATATTTTTGGTTAATTTATTCAGGAAAAACTAGTTTAGTCACAGTACATAAGAAGCATCTTATGCTAATATATGCGAAAATACCAAATGCTTTGCCAGACAGGCGTTGTTGGCAATGTCTATCAGGTCACTCCCAGTCGTGAACTATAATTTATTTATATGTGCATTGTGTTTGGTCAATTATTGCATGTTGAGTATTTTAAGATTCGAATATACCAAGGCAAGTGCAGCAGGCTGCCCACACTTCAGTTGAGTTCCATTACTTTTTGATTTATAGTTTTTCAAATCAGCAGCAAACACATATTCGCAGCCTTGATTTGAGAGTTCCACAACCAGTACCATTTATACATGTACCAAGCATCGTATCCACAGTCTCACGTTTAGCAGCACAAGCTCGAAAGCTCACCCGTGGCTTATAAGACCCTATTTGCGTGTTCATATTGAACAGGGAACCACTGTCCTTGGGGCCCCCCCCCCACCAACATTTCTTGATTATACCATTCGCCAATTACTTACCAGTATCTATTGCCTTGAAAACTATGTAATCCCATTTTGTCTTTTGTTTTAATCTTCGCTTTTGCAGTGGATGAGCTGACGAAGCCGTTCTTTGTATCCAATGTTCCTGCTCCCTTATTTTGTTTGCGAACAGCAGAGATTTGCCGGGAGATGGTAAGTTTGTACAATCCTTCGATAACTGTCTGTATTGATCAACCTGCTGGTAGTGGCCACTGAAAAGGGGCAGCTACCCCTTGAAATCTTAAATGTACAGAAAATTTCAGGCGTTTGGTTTTTGCCAGGATGCATGCATAAAATTAATTTTTTTGACATTCCAGCTGGCTGTAAAATTTCTGTAGATGTGGAGTCTATGTTGTGTTATAAAATCCCTTTACTAGCCAGTTGGGTAGGTAAAAAAAAAAAAAAAAAAAATTTTTTTCAAACTTACCTGCCAACTAGCTAGTACAAAAAGTGCAAGATCCAGCCCCTGTTCCTGTTAAATACATGTAAAATAAAAATGTGTTCTTTCCTGTTACAGCTGTGAAGGCAAGCAAGCCTAGACTTTTCATTCCAGTCTTGGATCCAGTCCAGGTCTTGCTGGGTTTCACACATGGGGAACTACTTACATTGCCAAAACACTTTGGGTTGAGTACATGGTGTAGTTATATTTGATATATTTCAACGTTACCAGATTTCTTTCAGGGACCTCCAATACAATAGGTCTTTTTTTATTACATTTATTCAATGTAAAATACGGCCTTTATACAGGATACAAGCATCTGTTTATAAAACTGTGTTTCTTCGTTTCATTATGTCTTGATTACAATTACAAATATATTAAAATGATAAAGATTACACACGTGCTTGAAAGCAGCTGATAAATGAAAATTAAAACATTTATCAGTAGCCACATGAAGTATGAGTTTGATGACATTAAAAAAATTGCACAATGGAATAGAGTAGAGGCCAAAGAAAGCAAGCCAGGGGCCTCATAAACTATCTTAAGATTCGTTTTATTTTGTCCATGGACATGTGAGCCCTCAAAATGAGTAGAAAGCCAAGAACTATATGTTCAAAACAAATAGTTACATCGTCAGCCAGAGAATGAGAAGGCTGTACGCGAACTCAAACTCCAGAGGAGCGAGAAAGGACTGTGCTATAGAGTTTAGCACAGCACCAATGACCCTCTCCCATCCAGAACCAACACCCCCACCTTCAGCTGACCGATATATTGCACAATCCCAATAATATAAATTGGCAGAAAAATGAAGCATGAAAAACACTGCATATTAAACTCACCCATCTACCCATTCACAAAAAGTCACCTCTCATTAAGCTAGACTAACCATAAAATGCAAGTATAAAATCATTTCAATTCGAATACTAATAAAATAATACCACATTTTTGTAACAACAAATCATTGGATAACGCGGTGGAAAAAACAGTAACCTAAAATTTAGGTACAAAATTAATTGAAATGGTTATGCATGTATGTTTATGTATTGCCAAGAGCAATCATACTTGGCCACTAGTAACCTACTATAAATGAATAACAAAATTAGCTTGCAAGAAATGTAGCATATGGAAAACTGACAAGAACTATAAAAAGATTGTGATATAATTAAATACAAGAATAAACAAGTGAAATTGAGTGCAGTTGTTAAATAACGTTAAATTAGTCACAGGTTCTATAACAGACACTTGAATGCGAAAGACACAATAAGTACATCTCTACGACATTCAAAGGAGCACCAATCAGAACTTGCGGCCAGTTCTCTCTCATTGTGGCATCTGACACCATATTGTTTTTAAAGTGGGAGTCAGGTGGCAGTTCTTTTGAACTGGCTATTAATCTGCTGAGACAAGTCACTGGTAGCCAAGCATTTAATTTTCCAATTTATTTTGCTTGTAAAAACAGAATAAGGAAACACTACAAACATGTAAAACATGACTACCCTTCGGTTGCGAGCTGCATGCCGGTATCTGAAAGCAAAGTTAAAAGCCAGTCTTCCCTTTCGCTATCGTTTACAAATAATGTCATCGGAATTGTATTCTCATATTCTGTCGGTCGTGAATATGCTTCTTCACAAATAATGTTGTTGCTTATCTAGGTCGCACTTCATGTCGTGCAAGTCTGGAAGCTGCTTTCTCTGTCAAACTTTGTAAGCCGGCTATTTCTTCAGGACTGCGTGTTTAATCGTTCGATTAACACCTGGCGGATTACCATACTCCCAATATGGGGATTAACAAGAGTCTTGTACCTGCGACAAAATTATTGAATTCGCTATAGAGCACCACATGCAACCAGTCTGAGAATCCTGCTGACTTTAAGATTTCTCTCCACTGGTCTCGGTCTTCATTTTTCATTATCAGACTTTGTGAGTTGAGTTTAACTCTGTGAAATTGTATTCCTTGACCTCCACGTTTCGACGTATGATGTCATCAGTTTCTACCTTTCATGTCGTGCGTGCTTCATTCAATAACTTCATTTCTGTCGTACTGGAGTCTTCATGCGATGTCCACATCCCGCGCGTGCTACGTCCTCACTTTGTACATCTTCAAAAATTCTTTTTTCACTTTATCTTTGATGGTGGACACAGGTCCAGTGTTAAATTTGATCATGTAATGTATTGGGGCCATTGAAAGAGTGCCAACTCTTCCTCCTGTTGACAGAGCTAGTGAGCTATTTCTTAGGTTATTCGGATAAACTACTGAAGACTCTTAGACTGCGATTGCAATGGAGCATTTAGTGTAATTTGACAAGTCAAATCTTTGAAATGCTTTAAATAAAAGACATGAGAAAACAAGCCTTGAACTTCCACCAGTATGCCAAAAACATGGGCGACTGCTGAAAAATTTCAGCGAGTGAAACACAAGCAACATTTCTGAGATAAGTCGTATAGATAACAAAGTTGAAAAGGAGCTTGTTACATTCATGCTGCATGAAGTAAACTCTATGATGTATTTTTTTTTATGTTCATCCACAGGAGTAATATACTTGTGAGACTTTCTCCTGTTATGTCAGTGTACACAATGCACAGCTAATTATAACTGTCCAGCCGTTTTTTTTTTTTTTTTTTTAGTATACCAGTGCTTCTAAGAATGCATTAATTCTTCTACCACCACTTACTGCTCCTACTAATTATTACTACTATACTACTACTACTACTACTACTACTACTACTACTACTACTTACTACTATACTACTACTAGTTACTACTACTAGTACTACTACTCACTACTGCCTACTTCACTACTGCTACTAACTACTACTACTACTATACTACTACTACTCATACCTACTGCTACTTCTACTTCTACTTCTACTACTACTACTTTACTGCCCTACTACTTACTATGCTTACTATATAACTACTACTATTACTAACTATTACTGTTTACTACATACTACTACTAACTACTGCCCTATACTCACTACTACTGCTACTACTACTACTACTACTACTACTACTACCATTTACTAAATCACTATGTATTACTATATACTACTATTACTATATTACTACTACTAATTACTACTATTACTTGCTACTACTACTACTATACTACTACTACTACTACTCCTACTACTGCTACTACTACATACTACTACTACTACTGCTACGTACTACTACTATGCTACTACTACTTCTACTACTAACTACTACTACTACTACTACTACTACACTACTACTTACCACTACTACCATTACTAATACTATACTGCTATTACTATATACTACTATTACTATTATTACTACTATCTATATCTGTTACTACTACTACTACTACTACTACTACTACTTACTACTACTAACTACTACTACTACTACCATACATGTACTATAATACTATCATTTCTACTACTCACTATATCTACTTTTTGATGCCTTTCGGAAACAAGTTTGGAGCGGGGCATATAAATGTTTGCCCTGTCTGTCTGTTTCCATCCCTATGCTTCTGCGTGATTAACTTAAAAAAATATTAGCACAGAATTAAATTGTTTTTTTGGTTAGTAGTTAGATATAGGTCAAGTAGGGCTACAATTAGAGTTAAGGTCGAGATCACGGCTCATTATTTATGCAAATGGGTGCCACACAATAGTATTAACCACTTTGAGCTGCTTATCGGCCGAACCTGTTCGCCCAGTTGACTATCACTCAGGTACGACGGCGAACCTGTTCGCCCGAGAAGAAGACCAATCGGGGATCCATATCTTTAATTCGAATGACAAATGTCACTGAAGTTCCTACCCAATGACAATTTATCGTAAAAATGAATACACAATGACACAATAAATGATGCTTAAAATGTATTGCTCTTGATTAGCATCTTGCGATTTTACAGAAAATTCGCTACGCAATTTGGAAAGGTTATGACACATTAGTCCGATAACATCCAGTCCCTTGTAACACACCTGGATTCTTTAGAGCCCAGCACCCAAAGTGTTAATTCAAGAGATACTGGACAGATTTTAATGATTTTTTGGGTGTGTTGGTACATGTACATGTAGATGACCCTAAAATGCAGGTCAAGTTTGAATTCATAGTCTGCAGGTCAAAGGTCAAAGTCTAGTTTATTTGCAGTTGGTTTCTGCACATAACTTTAAATTTTTTTGATGGAATAAAGGAATCAGAGTATGGTTGGGTGGGCGGGTGGTCGAGTGGTCGGTCGGTCTGTTGCAAATCTTGAACTACTTCCTCAGTTTTTATACGCCCCGGCTACGGGACATATTATGGTATCACGCTCGGTGTCCGTCTGTCCATCTGTCTGTCCGTCCGTTAACTTTTCCTTGTAAACGCCATAACTTCAGTTTAACTTAACGTAGCCTCATATAATTTGGTGTGTATGATACTGGCATGGATCCCAGGAAGCCTATGGATTTTGAGGTTGAAAGGTCGAAGGTCAAGGTCACAGTGACATGTTTTCATCTTACCCTTGTGAAGTCCTTGTAAACGCGATAACTTCAGTTTAACTTAACCCAGTCTCATATAATTTGGTGTGTGCTATACTAGCATGGATCCCAGGTAGCCTATTGATTTTGAGGTCGAAAGGTCAAAGGTTAAGGTCACAGTGACATGTTTTCATCTTACCCTTGTGAAGTCCTTGTAAACGCGATAACTTCAGTGTAACTTAACCCAGGCTCATATCATTTGGTGTGTATGATACTGGCATGGATCTCAGGAAGCCTATTGATTTTGAGGTTGAAAGTTTAAGGTCAAGGTCACAGTGACATGTTTTCATCTTACCCTTGTGAAGTCCTTGTAAACGAGATAATTTCAGTTTAACTTAACCCAGTCTCATATAATTTGGTGTGTGTGATACTAGCATGGATCCCAGGAAGCCTATTGATTTTGAGGTCGAAAGGTCAAAGGTCAAGGTCACAGTGACATGTTTTCATCTTACCCTTGTGAAGTCCTTGTAAACATGATAACTTCAGTGTAACTTAACCCAGGCTCATATAATTTGGTGTGTATGATACTAGCATTGATCCCAGGAAGCCTAATGATTTTGAGGTCAAAAGGTCAAACGTCAAGGCCACAGTGACATGTTATCATCTTACCCTTGTGAAGTCCTTGTAAATGCGATAACTTCAGTTTAACTTAATCTAGGCTCATATAATTTGGTGTGTATGATACTAGCATGGATCCCAGGAAGCCTATTGATTTTGAGGTCAAAAGGTCAAACAAACATTGGTCTTGGGGTGAAGATGTGCAAGATACATTTTTCGCATGAGTTGGAAACCGTGTTGCCATGGTAATGAAAATCAGGTAAAAATCACACTACTTCAACAGTTTTTGACCAATGGTCATGAGATTTGGCACAAACTTTGATCTTGAGGGGAGGATGTGCAAGACACATTTTTTTAATCCGTGGGAAACTGCATTGCCATGGTAATAAGACATGTCATGTCAGGGGCATGATGGGGTGGGGTATTAATCACCATCAGTCATATTTTGAGATTTGTGTGTGTGTGGGTGGGGGGGGGGGCGAGGGTTGGTCCGTACTGTACTATTCTTGTTCACGCTTTGTCATGTTGATTCCTTTTCTCCCAGGACATCCATGTGAAGACTGACCTTCAGACGAGTTCCCAGAGACTGACCCTGTCTGGGGGGTCAACCCCACCTACTCAGGCCCTCTCAACGGGATGTTGTATTGACCAGGTCATTCATCATGAGGTCAAGGAACTGGGCACTCACATGTAAGCATGGGTTTGTTAACTCTTAACATGCCAAAGTGGCAGATCTGCACCACATAATACACATAAAGCCCATAGAGGTTTAAATCCTCTGGCACGTTTAGAGTTAAGGAAATGAAGCAAAATTAGTCATGTGACCAGGAATTGGGCACTAGTATTTAACCAGTTGGAGACTAACACTTTGGGTGCTGGGTTGTTTTGGACTTATGTGTATAACCTTTCAAAAATGTACACTTTTTTTTACAAAAGTCCAAATGCTGTCCACACAAGACATTTTAACTCATTTAGTTGGTTCAATGTGTCTTCATTTTACGATGAATATCATCGGTAGAAACTTCAGTGACATTTGTCATTTGAAATAAAAAGTATGGAACTGATTGTCTTATTGTGCATATGTGGGCCGATAGCACCCAAAGCGCTAAATACGAGTTAATTCGTGTTGGGGTCATAGAAAATATGTGTTATAGTGAAATCAAATCGTCTCCTACGGGTTAACTATAAGCAGGTTCAGTAAAGGAATGATAATTTTCATCCAAAAATGGAGGTGTTTCAGAGCGTGTGATTTTCATGGCATCATTAAATGACATAGGTCTATCTCAAAAGCTCAGTCGCACAAAAATCATTTTCACCATTTACCTTAACTATACTTAGGCTTTAAGGCATGATACAGTAAATTTTGAATAGCAGAAAGAGGGTCAAATGTGCATAAGAGCAGGAAATTGTGTTTCATTGTTTTAACATTGATCCATAGTATACTGTAGTCAAAATTCTTAATGTTGTGATCCATGCAGTACTGAGATGAAGCCAAGTTCATTTGTGATGGGCATTATGTTTTTGAGGTATATCAGAACATATACTGTAAATAGCAGATCAGAGAAGAGGGTCAAATTGATTTATTTGTGTTAAAGCCATTGACTAACATTTACCACAGTTAAAAAAAAATGTGAGCTACATAATCCTCCACACTCAAAGTGTCTTTGATAAGGTCTAAATATGAAGCCCTGAAAAAATTGTATTTCAAAATGATGATTTAGTGCTTGAAAAAGTGAAAATTGTAAGTTGACCGGATTCACCTCCCCATTTCCTCCCACAGACTTTACTGTGTGTAGATCTAGGCTATTTTGTTCTTGCCCCGAGTATTTATTGTTTATTCATTCATACCTTGCCATTGGCAGCATAACTTTCCAAACTTTTGTATTCTATGGTGTTTATTTGTCCATTTGAACACTACTATGTAGCTCAGATATCAAAGATTGACATTTTTTTTTAGATTGAAGCTTCACAATATTAGCCTATCACTTTAATCATACTTACTTCTCACAGTTTGGTGTGTGCTGTAAGCTACTCAACACCTGCAGGAGAGAGCATGTACTTCAGGAAATTCTTCAAATTCCAGGTGGGTGTGAAATAATGTTGATCATCTTTATACAGGGCATTTCATCCCACTATCTTCTTGTACTTCTCCATTTCAAGGATCATAACTTGAATTTGTACTTTGCAGGCTTTTTGATACAAATATGAACCCAAATAGGTTGTACTTGTGGAAAATATTATTGTTCCACGAATTTAATATTATTTGTGAGTGTGATTGTGTATGTTTTTATGTGATTGTTGTTTGTGCGTGTATGTGTGTGTGCGTGTTGTATTATTTCATGGCTGTCAACCATCCCGCTTTTGGTGGGAGTCTCCCTCCAAGTCATTCCAAAAAGTTGACAGCCCTGTTATTCAAGTGGAAACAAACAGACCTGTGCCATAAACAGGTATACCATCCACAAAGCTCTCAATGGTGTACTGTTGGCTTTGCTTGCTAAAAGTGATTTTAATATAATTACAATTTGAGAACCAATTTTTGTTGTTCGTTTAGTTTTGTTGAAGGTTGAAGCATGTAGCAAATTAGACTTAAAACTCCTTAAACTGTACTTGAATTAATTTGGAGGTGTTGTCATAATCTTTCAGAAATCTGGGGACTAGTGCTGTATCATTTTGGGTGCATCTGAAATCTTTTAGTGGTAACTCGCTCACTTTGGTGTTGATTTGTTTATAATCATTACTCACTGCACAAAACATGGCATTGTAATGGATTTACTTGCAATCCCTCATTATTACTGATCATTTACATGTACTTGACATGTATATATCCATAAGCAAGTGTGTGGTGTACAGTGCTGATGTTTCTGCACCAAACAAAAAAAATGGTTTACCAGAACATAAAAACAAAATGAATAGTAATGGATCATTGACAGTTTCTATGTGGTGGTTTGACCAGTTTGTCTACATTACTAATAACCATCTTATTTCACATTTTTTTTGTTACTATTTTTATTTTTATAGGTTTTGAAGCCTCTGGATGTGAAAACAAAGTTCTACAATGCAGAGGTAAGGTAGACCGACATGCAACTTTTTGCCAGCAATGAGCAGGGGAAAACCTGTTTTCTAGCTATTTTCCATCTTTCCATGTAGTTTGTAATTCTACCCATTCATTCATAACTTTTAGAAGGTGTGTTCAAATGTGTGATTGTACTAACCATGAGAGTTGCAGATTTTAACACTGTAGTTCCATTTCCATGCACAGTGAAAAGGAAAATGGAGCCTCTGTAGTGTTGTGTATATGTGTGTCTTATTCTGAATTGTTTAATCAATTATCAGTTATGCCTGCCAATCAGATAGTTGAAGTGCACAGACCATATAAATTATATTATGGAGAAACATAGATTAGATGCAGACTATTGTTCTTGCATTGTTACCATCAATTCATATATTGATCCCCTTCCACCTAATATCACTTTGCATTTTTGTAGCATACTAAACTCATGGATTTTTTAGATTCCAGCCATTATTATCAGTTGGGTTGTTTTATTCACTAGTCTGGTAAAACAGAAGGGAGGTTCCCATTATTTGCTGTGTTACTAATATCATCTCACAGTCTTTGTAAACTAACCATAATTTCTCCTGTTTTCACTTCCATCTTTCTTGTTTTTCTCACTTTGTGTGATTGCTGTGTCATGATGTATGTGCAGTATTCACTTAAAATGAGAGCTTCTGGAGGGTATCAGGTTGGTTTAGATGTGACAGGATCATGTGTTGTTTTTGTATCCCAAGGATTTTTGCTTTTGTTTTTGTCAAAATCTGTTGAACTTGTGTGATCCAATTGTTGTGCTGATAAATTTTACTTTTGGAATTTTTGTTCTCTGAGTTTTCATACCACCTTTCCACCCCTCCACCCCTAAGTTTGATAAACATTGATTGTATCCCCCTCCACTGAGTGAGTTTGGGGAGAATCCCTCCCCCATGAACATAATAACTCCTCCCCCCTCCCCTTGCACAATACTGGCTACACCTAGACTGTACCATTTTCAGAATGTAGTCAAATTCCATTTCTAGTTTCGGGACAGTTGCTACTATGACGACCACCACATTTTGTAAAGCTTGTCTGACACCACTGCAAGTGAACTATGCAAATATGAAAACAATTACAAATGTAACAATTTCAGAGCATTGCTCAGTAATAGGTCATCTGAGAATAAACAAAATTTTAATACACTAAAATGGTTTAATGGATCATCTTGAAATTAAACCCATGGCAGCAGTGGAAACTCCAGGAGGCACTTTGTTAAATATTATTTGTTGGTGTTGCACTGAATTATTTGAAACAAAAGTTTGATGAATGGTGCATTTTCTTTGGAAGAGAAGTGTCTTCTTTCTTGATAAAAGCATTATGCTACAGCATATGTGCCTAATCGAATTTGTGTTTCAATGGTATTAGAGACATAGACTATTTAGATATAAGCTAGACACAAATACATGTAGTTCCAAAACAAGTTCCTCCTTGTGTACAAATATAGTACATAAACTAACCCCCTAACAGTTTTGGCCATACTTAAAACAAAATGGAATTCATCTGTTCAGAAAATGTTGATCATTTATACAAATATGTTTGACAACATTTTGTTCCAAATGCACTCAGTGCTACCGTGTATTCATTTGTAGCACTGACGTTATAGGTCAGTATGTACTGTGTACTACCCAAACACCGCAAATTTGTCAAAGTAAGTTGTTGATTACACAGACACGTATTTTGTACAACATTCTACTCTTTGTCAGATTTAACAGTTTACTAGTACTAAATGCGAGAAAGACACAAAATTGTAATATTTACACCCATGTCACAAATCTAAGTAAAGACTTTAATGATAAACAAATGAAAGTTAATTTCATATTATTCCAAACAAAAGTGATGATAGCATGACAAAATTTTAATATATTTGTGTGTCATCTCCTTTGATTCAAATGTGATAAAATGTACCAAGGTACCAATTTTTCCTTAGAGTACTGTATTCCATTGTTACATACCTATTCCAAAATCATTTGATAAATTTTCTTTTATTCCAGTCATAGAATAATAATGCCAGATGTTAATTCTTGTACAAAACACATTTGCTATTTACAATCAGCAAAACATTCCATCCTATACATTGAGAACAAGAATGCTGACAAACATTGTATATTTCAAAACCACAACAGCTGTCTACTGTATTTTGAGCACAAGAATTCAACAAACATAGTACCTTTCACACCTGTTGTTCTAAGAAATCTACCATGATTGACAAAATTCTTTACAAACAAACACGGGTTCACTGTCGGCTCATGAATTATATGCTTTCTTGTAAATACACATTACTTATGTCACTGGTGAATTATCGGTAGCCATTAAAAAGCCTGTCTACAAGTCAAGTGTAGTCTTCTGGAATAATAATCATGATATCACTAGTGTACTGTCACACTTTTTCATCTGTATAGCACTTTGAAAAGATACTTTTTTGTGTTGCAAAATTGCACCAGCGATACATTAAGAGTTAAAAAGTTTATTGCACATGAGTTCTAGTTGAACAACAAAAGTCTAGAAGAACTTATTTCTTATATGTATATTTCTGTGTGGATTGTGTTTGTCTCTTGTGTAGTGACAGCTTTGAGTTAGTGGGTAGACTACTGGTAGTTCAGTATTTCATGTGATTTTGAGTATGGGAAGCCACCATTTCAAAACTCACATATCAGTATGCATGTCAATTGTTTTCCAATTGAGTACACATTGTGTGAAATTTGGGCACAAAGTTCGTTGTGATAATGCAAAACTGTTTTTTTTTCCAAAGACATATTGTAAATGATAGACTTATTCAGTTCAACTGCTACACTAGCTGTGAATTGGTATTGTTATTTTAAAGCAGATTTTGTGTGTGTTTGTGTTTTTTATACTTTAATGTACTAATTTGATTTTGTTAATTGAAATGTGTTCTGTCATGTCCAAAATATCCAAAAATATACTTTCCTGTCAAATTTTGAGAATTCTGCAGTACAGCATTCTGTAAATCATTTTGAAGAGTGGTATGATAGTTTCATTTACAACTTGAGTTTTGAAGACTGGTCAAATTGTCTTACAAATGATTTTAGATTTGAGCTGTGTGATAGAAATAGAATATTGGCTTTGTAGATGTATCTGTCCAACAATTTAATTTACATTTGTTTACATTGTAAATTACATATAAGTTATTTGGTGAAGTTTTATTTTTAGACATGGTTCAGGATGTATATTTGCTATGCTGTGTTTTTATGTTCCCTTCCTGTCTCATATTGGCTGTGTGTGGATGGAGTACGGTTAGGGCTAGGGTGGGGAGGGAGTAAGGAAGGGTTTGGGAATGAGTTGGTAAATGGTAAGTAATTTACAGTAGTTGTTGTGATATCAATGCTGTTCAATATTCAGTCTGTTTGTTTATTGCACATTGTTGCTATTGGACCACTTGTGACACATTGTATTAGAAAGCTATTTTGTGTGAATTTTTGTTTTTAGATGGGATGTCCAAGATTGTTTTGAAGTTGGTATTGTTTGTGCTGCTTCTCAGTATAGTGACTCTTCTTTGGTTTTTGTTAATTGATTGAGAGTACTAAAGGTTCCACTTTTAATGGGCATTTACATTCAGAAATTGCTGTCTAAATTTAAAATTGATGTGCTGAATGAAATTTGCACAAGTTTGTATCACTATTTCTCAATTTCTCATTGAAATCTGTTGAATTATGAACTAGATTTGTGAAAGCATGTGAAAGAACTCTGTTTGAAATATGCCCACAAATTATAATGAAATCTACATCTAATATTAAATATACCATCAAACTAAAAACTCATTTATTTATTGGGGGGGGGGGAGGGACTATTGATCAAATTTTGTTTTCATTGAATCACTCTGAATACAAGTTAACACTTTTATCTGAACTTGTATTTTTGTGATTTCTGCATGTGTTGTATTAAAGAAGTAAACATAACATAGAAAATTAGGAAAAAAGGACTCAAAGTTTATTTGTAGGTCGAAATATGTCATACATATTTTCTAGTTAGTACATGTAGTAGATGGTAGTGATATCATTATGTTGAGTAGAATAGAAATTGAAATTAAAAACAGGAAAAATCTTTTCATATATCTATTGAAATATAATGAACAGAAAAAAAAATCAAACAAAATTAGATAGATAGTACATATTTAGTAATTATCTGAGTCCATAAAGCATAAATAAATGTACTTTTTATCTCCATTTCTTGTATTTACTTCCTCTGCATGCCACCACTTTCTCCCACCAACCATTTTGCTCCCAATACTCAGGATTTTGTTGTAAGTTTTTTTCCCAAATCTTCAGTTTATGATGATATTTTAGCATCAGCCTTGTCTGTAGAATCGTGCATTTTCTGCATATGTTTGCTCAACAATGCCTTCATTCGTCTTCATCCATATTTTATGATTTGTTATTGATTAGATTATTTTCAAAGATCATTCTGCACAACATCTTTTGTTTTTAGTTTGCCTGTCAACATGCCTTTCCATGTAGATTTCAAGTAAATTCAGTGTAATTTATAATATTTTAGACTGTACTAATCAATAGTAATCATCAAATTGTTATATCATAAAGAACAATCTCAGCAATGCTAATGCAGAGCCAATACAAAAATGACATTCCATACATTTTCTTCTTGTATGAATACAGTTTTTCCCGGTATTCTTAAGATGAAAAATTTAAAATTTGTCTTTACTTGTGTATAAATTTGTCTTGCTGAGACCATCTCACATTCAAAGATATATTCCAATTATTTAGAATGTCTACATGCTGGTTTGTACATGTACATATCAAACTACAATTCCGACTCTACCCGTTATATGAAAAATAAAATGAAAAGGATAAAATACAAGTCAATAACACATCTCACTTTGAATTTCAGTGCAATTTAATTTGATGTACATGTCGATGGTGTAATGCATTCACTGATGGTCGATTTAAGCAAGCATAATGCAAAGTATGTGTGCATCTTGACCCAGTTTTGTTGAAGATGTGTAATTTTTAAATTTGTTTTTATTTTCATTTTTAATAAAGTTATTTTTTTTGGGGGGGGGGTTGCATGTTTAAAATAAATGATCACAAACATGCATGCATATTCACTTTGCATGATGTTACATTCAGTTTGAATGCTTCACATTCCATCACAGATATGACCTATTAGTTACTTTTTCACATGGGTCACATGCATTGATAGTACATGGGCTTCATACCAAGACCATTGCTGATCAATTTTAAAGGTACATGTAAATGACATGATTGGGGGTAGTCCTCAACTTGGGGTAAAACTATTCTAGAATCAAGTAAACTGTGCAAGGTTTGTACTGTGAAAATTTAGTAGTCAAAAGTTAACTCAGTTTAAAATAACTTTGTCGGTATGCCTTGTGACAGACAAATCTGATGTGTAGCTTTCTATGGGATTTATTTCTCTTGGGCCTAAAGTTAATTAAACTGGTAGTATGCTCACACTTGATTCTCCTTAAGTAAACAAACCCGAGACAAATCCTTCCAGCCAGGAGATCCACTCCAGCTAGTATATCTTTGGTATATCTTTCTACCAGTTTGGTTCTAAGGACAGTTTTTATTTCCCCCAATTATGTCACTGCTCTTTAAATATACAATATCTTCCTGTTTACATAATGTTTTTGTAACAAAAAAAAAGGTGGAAACTTGAAAACCAAACAACCATAGGTTCAACAGAAATTAGCATGTATTTTGCTGCATAGTAAAAGGAAAAAATGTCAGTGAATCACAAAAATGTAAAAAATCTCTGATTTTCACTAGATATATTTTTAGC
>JZLH01S0034446.1:12580-27830 GCA_001188425.1 Eucidaris tribuloides
GTGATTTGGATTATCACAGACTTGCAATGCTTGAACTCCTACAAAGTACATGTGCGACAAATGAATAATATTCAACTTTATTAATACAAACAATGAGACATTTATAATGTTGAAAAACACACACAAAATTGATTCCTAATGGATTCACTCACACGTTACAGATACACACAAAAAGGTCAAATGTAATATGACATGAAAGAAACAACATATGTGGTAAACTTGTGCAATCAGCAATAATGCATTTTCCGGAACAATTCATGTGTAGATTACACGACAAGATTACAAACATGGCAGTCTCCATACACGTACAAAGGCATAGCCAAAGAGGGAAACAAAAGGGGGACATACTTCCCACCCACCCCCACCCCCAAAAAAGAAAAAATAATGTTGAGAAAAAAGTAGACTGATGAATAAATTATAAAGTACCCAAACCCCATGTATTTGTGTTGTGAAAATGACAATCATAATTCTCCAAATTTTCTACTCTATTGTACACATGTGTCATTTTCAACATTTTCCTGGACACATTTGAACAAAATCCTTGCTACACCAATGCTTATGGGTACATATAATTTATTGGTCCATTTCCCATATCTGCCAGTTTTTAATAAACTTCAGATAACAATGATACACCATCATGCAGGTAATAAACTGCATTGTGTGGGCTACCACAATGCTGATTGATGCTTAAAAGCTACATGTATATAATTCTAAATTATTTAACAATTTGATTTATAGACCACAGACAGTTTTGGTCAATAGAAGAGATGAAATTCTTTGATACAATGTTTTATGATAGAATATAATGTAATGCCCTAAAAATTTTTGTTGATCTGGAACTCTTCCATTTTTTAGAAACTATTGAAAATATAATATGATGGAGGACTGGGGGGGGGGGGGTGTGTAGCCCGACATTTCCCATAGTATACCGCTACCTGCTCTTAGATAATTCAAAAATCCTACATTAATTTGTCAATTGCTATAAATATCCTAATTTAAACATCCTAATTTGTAAATTGCTATAAACAATTTTTGGTAGGTTTGATACCGTTTTCTAATGTCTGGGGTGACAATAGAATACCATGTGAAAGATTGATGAAAAAGTTGCCTGATCAATCAAAAATAAACTTGGGCTTTAAACTTGCTAACCAAATTTCCACTTTCTTTTAAAGACACTTTATAACACTGTGGAAGACCCGTTTAAAAAATTGTTGAACTTTGCTATCTGACATATCAGACAGTGTTTGAATGGACAAATAAACACAAAAGTTTGGACAGTTATGCTGTCACTAATACAGTATGTGCAAATACAAATTGGAACATTAATTTCCTATCAGGCGATAGGAAATTCTGCAACACAGCAGTCTATGGGGGAAAGCTGGAATGGTCTCTCAATTGATGATTTTTTAATTTTTTAAACTGCAATTTTTTCAGAGCTTCGTTTTTAGACCATGTCAGAGACACTGGTAGCATAGAGAATCATGCAGCTCAGATTTTTAAACTGAAAATATTGTTATACAATGCCTTTAAAAATGGTTGATTTAATTGTTTATTTTTACTCGCTTACTGTTTTGCTGATGAACAGAGGTTAGTCTGCAAAATGGGTTAGGGGAGAGGGGATAGGTAGACCCTGTATGTAGGTGCACAGTCCCAAGAACTTGTCATGATTTATTCACTTTACATACTTAATTTTTCTTCAGTGCATTAAAGCCACTGGCTAACATTTACCACAGTTTAAAAAATCTGAGCTCCTGGTCTGAGCTGCATGATTCCCCATGCTACCAGTGTCTTTGATGAGGTCTAAAAATGAAGCCTGAAAAAATTGTACTTCAAAATGATGATTTAGTGCTTTAAAAAAGTGAAAATCTACAAGCATTCAAATTGACCAGATTCACCTGCCCATTTCCTCCAATAGAGTTACTGTGTGCAGATCTAGGCTATTTTATCTTCCACGTACCTGAGTAGAAATTGTTTATTCATGCATACCTTGCCAATAGCAGCATAACTTTCCAAACTTTGGTATTCTAGAGTGTTTATTTGTCCATCTGAACACTACTATGTAGCTCACACATCAAAGTTTAACAATTTTTTAAATTAAAGCTCCACAATGTTAGCCTATTACTTTTTTAAAAAATTCTTTACTCACTATGGCATAATCCTGGATTGTGTACATGTGCCTTTATTGTGTGCACTGATGAGCACTGTAAATCTTGAAATGTGTTGTTCGTTCATGTATCCAACATTCTTGCCTCTGCCCACTACAGGTTTGTTTGATTAAATTAGGTCTGTTTGTGTTGCTATTTCTGGTATATCATCGAGAAATGTCAACTGTTACCCAAATGCACAAAATGCCCATTGATTTATGGCTGTTTTGTAGTGGCTATGACATGAAAAGGAAAAACAAATCAGCTCTCTACGGTTAGCGCCAGGAACAGTGGGAACAGCAACAAAACATTCACATAACAACCAAGTTAAAGTCTTTATTTGCCACATTTTTTAAGTGAACATCACGTTCAATTAACGTTTCTTATACAATTTGTACTTTTTGCACAATAGACAAACTTTTTTTTTTCTTAGCACTGTGCTCTGGGTTACAAAATTGTGTACATGTAAAAGTTATGTTTGAAGTGTGAAAATAACAACTTCAGATTCATTTTCACCCCACATTTCTTAAATTTAAGGTCTTTTTATTGTGCACTTGCACAGCCTGTGCATCCTAAATCACTGATCTCAGCGATTAACTGAAGAAAATTCATTTTTTGACACAAGAGGGCGCTACTCAACACTGGGGTACAACGGTACCCCGGGGTAACATGTGGTGCATCAAATATGAATGACTGTACATGTACCTGCATTCCGTAATATCAATTTCATGTCAAATCTTCTTTCAGTTTTAAGATAAATAGGATTAAACCCGTGTTTCTTTTTTATTTATTTATTATTTATTTATTCATATATTTATTTATTTATTCATTTTTTATTTATTTATTTATTTATTTATTTATTTATTTATTTATTTATTTATTTATTTATTTATTTATTTATTTATTTATTTATTTATTTATTTATTCATTTACTTACTCACACTGGAGACAATATGTAAGTCTAGATTTTGTACCGATCCCTCTAGTACATATGAGATGCATTGCCACTTGCCCGTGGCAGCAACTGCATACATGTACTAGGATGGTTTTGGATGACAAAATAAGATTCTTAGGGTCACAAGGGTACCATGCATGGGTTGAGTGACAAACCTATATTGTTCAGTGTAGCTGTACTAGTATGGTATAGAGTCAACTTCACCTTTGTAGAATCACTGATGGGACCATAATATATCACTTCTGAGTTCAAAGACAAAATTCTGTTATTGGTGATCCGCAACGTGTAACCGTTGCGGATCACCATTGATTTCGTCAAAATCTTTTTCTTCTTCTTCTTCATCTTCTTCTTCTCTCTTTCTTACCACTTTTTTGTGTCCCAAATATCTCAAGAATGACATGTCCTGTCATGTTGCAACTTTCCATGATCATGTGTCATGACAATGTCTCGACAATGACATGTCATTTTTGTGATCAGTCATCCGTGACGTCATCTATGACGTCATTTGTCAAAATCTATTTATGTCAATATCTCGTGACTGAAGTCAAATTACGTAACCAAATTTGGCACATGTCAAGGTCGGGTCAAGGTCAACCTCTGGACAAAGCCACGTGCGCGCGCGTGTCACGACGGACGCGTACGGGCGCGTCAAATCTTAAAAATGCTCCAATCGACCTAGGATTTTGTCTACATACGTTTTAGGACATTTGGCGCATTTTTGGTGCGCGCGCGTACGCGCGCGTTCTTTCGCGCGCACCCGTTTCGTGATCGAATTTCGCCATTTTTTCGATGGTTTTGAATACCTGAATGAATTCTCCATCATTTCGAACCTTTTCCAAACCAATTGGACCTGAAGTAAGGCGTACACGCCCGAAAACGTTTAAACGCACGCGTGCGCACATAGACTTAGCGTGCATTTTAAAATCAGCCCTAAATCTCTAGAATAACCCATAACTTTCACGTTTTTGTTTACTATTCTGATAGGCTATGATGCCTAGATATGATTTCACGCGTCATTTTGTTATTTTAATTTCGATGATGTCATCTATGACGTCATTAATGGAAATCAAATGTAGTCCATATGTCGTGACTGGCATGTCCTGGAATGTTTCAAATTTTCATGATGATGTGTCATGATAAGTTCTCAAAAATGACATCTTGTCAATGTGACCAGTCATCCGTGACGTCATCTATGACGTCATAGTTAAAAAACGGATTTTCTGTATATCTCATGACTGAAGCCAAATTACATGACCAAATTTACATGTCAAGATCAGGTCAAGGGTCAACTTTTGGACATATCCATGTGTGCGCACGCACGTAATGACGGACGCGTACGCGCGTGTCAAATCTTTAAAAAAATCCCTCGTTCCTCAAATTGCAGTTTGGATACATTGCATCATTTTGTTATCTTAATTATCATCCCATAAGAAAATGAAAAGTATGCCGCCAGATCTGCCGCAGACTCTGCGGCAGAATTGCTGCATACTTTTTAGTCTGCGGCAAGAGTACAGCTGAAAGTATGGCCAGAAATAAAAAGCTTGCCGCAGACTTCCGCTTACTAGTTGCGTGCAGGTCTGGCCACAGAAGTAATGCGGCAGGAACAGTCTGCGGCAGGTCTGCCACAGAAGTATGCGCAGGAAACTAGTCTGCCGCAGATCTGCCACAGGCAGCAGCTTACAGGAAAGATCAAACAAGGTTTAATCTGATTTTGTCAGTTAGAGAATTAAGGCGGCGAAAGTTCAAATACAATTCAAGATGGTCAAGTTCCTACAGCTGGAGAAAGAGTTCATTGGTGCAATTCTCTTCAAATTTGGACTGAAATCTGACAATGTTCCTTCTCTAATGGTACAGGAGATGAAGCCTTTTTGTTAGAGTACAGATGTGAGTAGAACTTTGTTTGTGTAGCTTGTATCCACATTATTGTAGTTTTTTTGATGCCTAGAAATCAATGCACAAAGTTATATAGATATGATTGTAGTCCATGCCTTGACTTTTGTGTTCATATCGCAATGCAGAGTTCAGCTTGCATGTATGTAGCTCATTGTAACAGTTGGTGGATTGTGATGGCCTTATCATAAATAAAGGTGTGAATGGAAGCCCATAAAAGAAAACTGTGTGACTGATTGACTAATAATTTGCCATTTTCTGACAACAGAATTAGGCAAAATATGTCATTCAACCTTTCTGGAAAATACCAACAGATTTAACCCGTAGGTACGGGAACTGGATATGGCTATTGTTGATTTGTGATGCGGCTCTCTTTCAGCCTTTCTCGCCTTTTTTCCGCTAGACTTGCCGCTGACTTGGCCCGCTGACTTTTGCCGCTGCTTGACCCCTCGATTTGCCGCTGCATATTGCCGCTGATTGCCGCTGACTATTGCCGCTGACTTTGCCCGACTGACTTGCCGCTGAACTTTCTGCATACTGTAGGAACCTTGCCGCAGATCTGCGGCTGGATCTGGGCAACCCCTTCTTGGATGAATATTCATTAATAAAAGGCTTGTAGGAAGTCTGCCGCAGGTCTGCGGGCAGGTCTGCAGCAGACTCTTCTGATGAATATTCAATATTAAAAGGCTGCAGCAAGTCTGCGGACAGACTCATTCAGCGAAGCTCACTGGCCCTGAAAAGTATGCGGCAAGGTCCAGCAAAGTCTGCGCGGCAAGAGCTGTAATTTGCATGTGAAAATGATGCCTGTCTGCGGCAGGTCTGCGGCAGGTCTGCAGCAGTGGGTCTGCGGCTAACAGTATGGGCAGGCCAAGTTTCTTTCCTAGTTGCGGATAACATCGTCTAAAGTCAATATAATGAAAATCAAATTTTAGTCTCCATGTCTCGTGACTGGATTACATGTAACTTATAGATGCACGTGCGATCAACCTAATTCGTCTGCAGTGACGAATTCAAATCGAGTCTAAAGATTGTGTCATTCATTTGCACGTCAAAAAACACACTACATGTAAATGAATGAAATCAGCTGAAATCATATCCAATGTGAAGATTAATATAAATAAACACCTCTCATAGAGACTTGGGGTAAAATATTGAGTTTTGGTGAAAATCTGGACGGTTAAACTTCATCCTTTTTCAAATTACTCAGAAGCAATTTCAAAAAATCTAAGACGTCAAACGTGCACGTGCCGTTCCAAAATTGTACGATCAGCCGTTAGCCAAAGGTCATGCGGAGGTTAGCCGTTTAACCAATCAGTGCGCTCTGCTGGTCTTGCGATGATACACATAACCGCGATTCGCAGTTTGAGCAAAATTGAAACTCACGGAAAGAACAACATATTCTGGTAACATGTCGTTATTAGTTTTTCTCATGAAACAACAAATTCATGACGTATGGATCTCAAACTTTCAACACACCATTTGTTGTACTAAACTACGGTTTGGTATTGATAGTGAAGGGAAGTAATGGACTTGCACATCCCTGACACAATCTTTAAACTTAACCCGTTGACTACGAGATTCTGTAAATCCCCATAGACTTTGTACAGAGCCCATCCGGTTCCCGTAAGGCGTAAGCAACGGGTTAGCAGACTTTTGTACACACATTTCTATGTTGGAGATGAAGATATAGGGAAATGGAGGCAAAAGGTTTCATAATTATACAAATGCAGAATGTGGAAATGAGAAAAGCAGAGAGAAATTAATGGGGAAATATATGACATTGTTTTAGTCAAGCAGACAAGCAGAGCTGAAAAGGTCAATCCATTATCAGATCATAAAGAATACATGTAGTTGTAGCCACATCACAAAGTACAAGTACATGTATCTTGAGAAATGTTTAAAACACATCTTTTGTCCCATTGGGGCTCTAAATTCAACATACATGTACAGTAGGCAAAATTTGAGTTCAAAATTTGACTTACATATCTTACATACGAAAACCTGTCTATTGTATTGAGAAATCAGTCTAAATAATACTCTGAATTAATTGACTCTATATGTAAGCAATAATTCAACCTGTGCTAGATGGAATAACGCAACGTCTTCTATTTTCATAGATGTAGGCCTACATAACAAATGTACATGTTTGTGCAAGAACGATTCGTTTAAGGGCATGGTTACAGGTGTTCAATACAAAATTAAAACGAAACAGAAAGATGTGCTCATTTAGATTACTACACACTACAATGACATGAACAATAATGAGCAGTGTACACAGTAGTATTAAGGCAATGAAAACAATTAAGGCAGTGGATCTCATTTGCAAACATCCCTGCACACCAGGAAATGATAACCCATGCCCTTAGGCTATTGATGAAGGGCATGTCTGTGAAATCTGGGGGTTAGTGACTGCCTAGAATTTGAAAAATGTAAAAGAAAACAATAGCCGTTTAGTGTACGTTCTATGGTAGGAATTTTTTTCTCACGAGAAAAAAAATAAATCTGAGTCTAATGGTCACTATAACTCCACTAAAACTGAGTTTCTAGCTCCTATATTTTGCACAATCTATGGCATTTTCTTCTAAATGTCATTGTATTTACACGACATTAATTTTTAGGCATGCAAAAGAGATCCACTGCCTTTAAAATCAAGAATGCAAGGCTCATTATTTAATTCACACAGCACTACATTACAGATGTAAACACCTTTTATGAATTACGAGAGGGACACTGGTGATTGCTCAGAGCCATGGACTTTTTGTGTATGGTGCAGATCTGGGACTTTGGCACATTAAGAGTTAAAGCACGACAAATAGGTACTATAACTTACAAGGTATGTAATCTAATTTACATGTAAAATGTCATGCTAGCACATGGTAGTGAGATTACATGTACATGTACTTAAGCAAAGTACATGTGTACATGATCGTGTATTTAGCACAATATCTGAGCTTTACAGCAATTATGTAAAGGCTCTTGTAATTTTATTTTCTACCCTGTTATAGTGTACTCCCATTAAAGATCACTACATGTACAAATCATATTATAACAATGCAGTTGAGGGTCCCAAAGCTGAAATTTTCTCTGTATAATTTGTTTAGAACTTGCAACCCAAACAACAAAACTCAGAATAATGAACATGGTCCCATGAAGTTTGTTATTGAACTCGGTGAAATACATGTACATGTACTGTAAATGTGCATCTTTGGCATTGTATGGGTTAATTGGAATATCACTGTAAAGCTGTGTATTGATAGGACTGATGTTTACAAGTAATTTTTCTGTGACTTCCTGTTTACTTCCTCCACATCTCCTACGTTTTATGTCTGTCAACCTATTTATTTCATACTTGTTTACATCTTTTTGTTTTATCCTTTATACATGTATGTGCGTCAATGTTCTTTTTAATGTGGAAATAAAGTTGAATTTGAATTTGAATTTGAATTTGAGTTTCTTCCATCTTTCCTAGATTGTCTTGCATATTCATTGAAAAGGAAAAAGTTTTTTCCGTCGGGGGGGGGGGGGGGGGTCATTAAGCTGTTCATAAAGTTACGCATGACTTTACAAATGACTCGAACATGTTCTTTGGTGCTACACTAACCACATTCTTAATCATTTAGCACAAGAACTGATCACCAGTCGTTTGGTAAAGTCATGCGTTAGTTTACGAACAGCTTTATGAAACAGGCCTCAGTTACACTAGTTTCATATCTAATGGAGATCATCATAACATGATAGCAAGGTTATGTATGTACCCATACATGTAGATACTATCATAATCACAAATAATGAAGGAGCTTTGAAGCCCCATTTTAAAAAAAAAATTGTCAAACTTTGTTGTCAATCACATCTACAGTGTTTGAATGGACAAATCAACACCCTAAAACATTAAACTTCAGACAGTTATGCTGCCACATATAAAATATAAATACATGTAGGCACATGAATTATTGTCAGCTGACAAAAATTCTGCAACACAGTTGTCTATGGGGAAAACTAGAATGGTAGCTCAATGTTTTTCACTTTCTAAAAGCACATACAGTTATGGTCGTTTTGAACTGCATTTTTTTTCAGGGCAACATTTTTAGACCTTATCAGAGACACTGGTGGCAACAAGGATTCATGTACAGCTCATATCTTATTTTTAACCCTACTAAATGAAGGAAAACACAACAAAAATCATTTAAATAAGCTATCACAAATATCATGTCTTTCATGAAAATTGTGAAAACATGTATGTATACATGTACATGGGAAATATGCAGTGCTGTTCTATCATATATTATCGGCGTTCATCCAAACCGTCGTATCGCTTTACGACAGTTTGATTGACCGCGCCTCGAGCGAACGCGTTCAAACCAAACTGTCATATGTTACATGTATTGTGAATGATGGATACGACACTTTGGTTTGAACGCGTTCGCTCGAGGCGCGGTCAATCAAACTGTCGTAAAGCGATACGACGGTTCGGATGAACGCCGACGATATTGCACCTGTAGGACATGTATGCATGTACAGAGGAAGAAAGGAGTGTTGAAAATTTATTGTCGTTACATTTTTGCTTCCTTGGCACCACAAGCAGAATGAAGATGTAAACAAATACATCACTTTCCCTTTACATGGCATTCAGAGAGGTCAGTTGTTATAATTTTAGACATGTATGTTTGTAACTACGTCTTTCATTGCACACACTTTATTTTTGTATGTCAGTATGATTTAGGTTTATGGACTGTACTGTAGGGAACAGAAAGACAAAACTGTTGCTAATTTGAAGATATGAAATACAGTAACTGCATGTACACAAATTGGGTACTGGGAGAATTGAGTATGGTATCTGTAATGAGACACAGTGATCAGCAAATAAGATTTGAATATGGTATCTTTAAGGAGACACATTATCAGCCAACTATGAAACTGCATGAAAAGTAAATAAACACAACATTGACAGTACACATGTAGCAGGGTGGGTACAAAATGTGCTTAACAATAACATGAAGATACTAACATGAAGACACTAGCTTGTCTTGAGTGCTGGGAGCATTTCAAGTATGGTATCTGTGATGAGACATGATGATCAGCAAATAGAATTTAAATGAATACGGTATCTTTCAGGAGACACATCAACAAACCATGAATGAAGCTGCCGGTTAAATAAAAATGACATCCATATAAAACACATGTACACAGTCGCAGGGTGGGTACAAATTGTACTGAACATCTACACTGGCTTGCCTTGTAGTCGTTAAAGTGCTTGAACATGGAGACAGCCATAGATCTAGCCATCGGGTCTTCCGGAAGAAGAATTACCTTGGAGATGGAGAAGGAGCAGGAGGAGGAGGAGAGAGTGGGTTAGTTGGAATAAGTTAGTCTGGATTATATTATAAAAGAAGTTCGTAAAGCATCAATATTAATTGGAATGAGTTAGTAATTACATGTAAGTTATAAAAAAACACACCAAGATGATGCAGCAATCAATATTAATTGCAACAAGTTAGTCATGATACAGATCTGTAAATAAAGAATTAGTAGGCATGCAATACTAAGCATAGCTAGTAAGTTTCAAAACACAACATTAGTCTTTAAAGGCAGGGCATGTCTTTTGCATGCCTAGAAATTAACATTGTGTAAATACAATGGCATTTAGAAGAAAATGCCATCTGAGAACTTTAAGCAAAATATACATGTAGGAGCTGAAAACTCAGTTTTAGTGGAATTATAGTGACCACTAGGCTCTGATTTGAATTTTCTTCTCACTAGAGAAAAATTCCTACCATAGAATGTATACTAAAAGGCTATTGTTCTTCTTTTGCATTTTTCAAATTCTAGGTAATTACTGACCTCCAGATTTCACAGACATGTCTTCATCAATAGCCTTAGGGCATGGGTTATCTTTTCCTGGTCTGCGGGGATGTTTGCAAATGAGATCTACTGATTTTTAAAGGGACCGAAAAGTCGCAGTTTGTGTGCTTTGGAGGTGGCCCGGCTCGGATAATAGTCAGCAATACATGTATACTTTCGGAAAACGAGCACACATGAATTGTGTGCAAATCCCTATGCAGCACACATTCACCGAAGAGAGGCGAACTGAGCCAAACTGAACCTCAACGGCAATTCTGTTCGCAGCTCCACAATTGTTGTTACGCACCACTGAACTCTACACTACGTAGTATAGACTATAGAGTATAGTGTTACGCACGGCCTTGCAATAGGGACAAGCGGATGGTGTTGAATGTACACGATGATTACGAGCGGCGTATTCCTTTAAAACACAACACTGGCCTTTAAGGGCAGCGATATCATCAGGACATGTCAAAAATGCCTCAAGAACCAATTGTCTTGAAACAATACCCTGCCCTAGAGATCAACAGATTTGCCTTGAATTTGATTACTTGAGGAGAAACAAGCATTAATATGTATATTCATGTACTAGTAGGACAGTGATTTTCCGTTTCCCAAAATCTTGAATTCCGTTTCAACTTGCCTGAAAAATGGAAATTCCGTTTTACCATAGACTTTGCATACATGAAAAAATTACAATTCCATTTACATAAAAACTTGAAAAAAAAATATTTTCACACTCTTTCTGTGCTTTTGTGTCAACTTTTTCCAATTTTTGTTCTGAGTTTCGTGTTTTTTTCCTATCAAAGAGTAAAAATTTTGAGGAAAAAGAGGTTTTCCATGATTTTCCGTTTGAAAACTCATTTTCCGCTTCAAGTTGTGATTTCCGGATTTTCCGTCCGTTTTCCGTTATCGCGGAAAATCACTGTCCCTATACTAGTTAATGCCGTCATCGACAGGCCCTCTGTCAAAAAGCTTGTCGAGATAACAGTATTTTGACTGAAAGACGATATGTCGACAGAGATTCTATTATACCGACAACAACACACAGGGTATCAACCCTTTATCAAAGTAATAAATCAACAAGCATTTTTTTTTTCCTTTCCCATGCTTGCAGAAGGTTATGGAAACTGAAGAACCATTGTTCTGGGTGTAATGTACACCTAAGAATCTTGTTTCTGGGGAATTAACGATGTGGTTAAGACGAGCTTGACAGCCCTGGCATGCAGTGAGCAAGGTAACTGAAAGTCCAAAGTTTAACATTCCACAAGCTGCATTCAATAGCGATGTCAATCATCATTGGGGCCCGTGGCAGGCTAATTATCCCCTGCAGTATTTTGCTATTTATCTGACCATTGTTTTGTCGACAGCTGTGTCTGTCGGGCAAATATTTGAGGCGACATGTCGAGAGAGAAATTTCTACTCGACGACGGCACTAGTACTAGTACTGAATTAATCTCTAGCCCTGACAGAAATTGATCCCATAAACAACTACACAACAAATTTTATTATCACAGCATTTTTTTTTCTGATAATAATTACTCAACAAAGTGGAAATGTATATACTGTACGTACTGTATCATGATCTACAGTATGACTATGAAATTTTCACAGCAGAAACATTAAATATAAATTGCGGGAGCATTGGGTCTACTAGTAACTTGAGGACTACACATATATGTACTTCTAATCTTGCCATCTCCCTTTTAAAGCCACTGGCTAACATTGACCACAGTCATATGCGTACGCAGGGGGGGTGCCTTCTTTCACGATATAACCCCCCTTTTTCGTAAAAAGAGGGGGTTATCTCGACGAGCGAGTTTTCGGCGACTGGCGTGACGAAAAATTTGGACCTTGGATTTGGGAAAAAAATAATTTGTCAGCTACCCCCCCCCCCCAACATCCCGCTGAGGCGAAGGTTTTCGTGGCGTGAGCGGGGAAAATGTGGAACCTAACATGTTAGGATTTGGCCGCGGAAAAACACCCCCCTTTGAAAAATCCTGCGCACGCCTATGACCACAGTTAAAAAAAATGTGAGCTACATAATCCCCCATGCTCTATTGTCTTTGATAAGGTCTAAAAATGAAGCCCTGAAAAAAATGTATTTCAAAATGATAATTTAGTGCTTTAAAAAAGAGAAAATCTACAAGCATTAAAACTGACCGGATTCACCTGCCCATTTTCTCCCATAGAATTACTGTGTGCAGATCTAGGCTATTTTATCATCCACTGGAGTAGAAATTGTTTATTCATGCAAACTTTGCCATTGGCAGCATAACTTTCCAAACTTTGGTATTCTAGGGTGTTTATTTGTCCATTTGAACACTACTGCATGTGTATGGAGCTCAGATATCAAAGTTCAACAATTTTTTTTAAATTGAAACTCCACAATCAGGGTTCCCAGCATTTAAAAAAAAATTTAAAATCCCTGATTTTTCCCTGATGAAGTCTCAAAATTCCATGCTAATTATTTCAACTCATTTCCAGTTTCACATGTTTTCTACGTTGTTGCAGTGAACTATTTGCAGTATAAAACACTGTCAGAGTCCGATTAACTAAGTTTCAATTTTTGGGCCAATCAAAATTCCCCGACTTTTCCCTGATTTGAGGCATCTTTATCAAATTCCCTGACTTTCCCTGACTGGAAAAAAGTAAAATAATTTTCCCTGATTTCCCCGATTTCCCTGATGGGCTGGGAACCCAGACAATGTTAGCCTTTCACTTTAATCCCAATCAAACACAATGTAGGCCTACATGTATTTCTTCTCAAAATATGTTGGGGTATACACACGCGTGACATACATGTATGTCAAAAGAATAGACCACAGCAGTATCATTAACTCGTTGGAGACTATTAAGTACAAGTCAATTCGTGTTGGAGTCCATGGAAAATGCGTGTTATAGTGAAATCAAATCGTCTCCAACAGATAAAAAGTGGCACTCCAGGACGATAACAACTTGATTTGAATAAAAGCTAAAAATTTAGGACCATTCACATGTAGTTAGTGAAAGTTTAAGAAAAATTTGAAATTGATAAATGAATTCATATAATTTTTAAAATCATTACAAATTGGCAACACTGCATTGCTGTGTTAGCAACTCCATAACCATATTTTGTCAACAGAATGTCTTTGAATATTTCTTCTCTAAAGTAGTATTTTCTCTGCTTTTGAACATGTACATGTACACTGTACAATATGTTTTTACATGTTATTTTCTTTTGTAATTGTATTCAAGCAATACACATGTAGCATTCAAGAAAATTAATTCTGGCATTTTGTGTACAAACAAACTATGGAGGTTGTAGGTTGCCCACATAGAATGTAACAATAGTACTGATTGTGTAATGATATGGGGTATTTTAAGCCATTGGAGACTAAGTACGAGTTAACTTGTGTTGGTTTCTATGGAAAATGCATGTTATAGTGAAATCAGGGTTAAAAACATACTGAAGGCGAAGTGGAGTTACTCCAGAGTAACTCTGGAGTGAGTTGATACGCTTATACTGCGGACCGAAATTATGATACCTTTCATACTTGAGAGTACCAGAGCCGTGTATCCGCAGTCGTTTCCATAGTTTACATGCGAATTCGCGCCAATATGTGTGGCCCAATTTCCTCAACAAGCAGGTTCGCGCAAATTTCGCAATCAATCGCTTATTAATTGGTCTGTAGGCCTTCGTACTTGACTGCTTAATTGTTGATACATGTATCTCACAATGATATTCTCTTGCCACATGATAGAGTGATCCAAGTACAAAATGCAATTGAAACTAGAGAAGTTCGACTGCGCGCAGTCGATGGGTATGCCTCCGCAGTCCACACTCCCATCCAATTGCTGTAATTTGAAAAGCTTCAAGTTACATGTACCATGGTAGCAAGACCAATCTGATGAATAAGCCCATGTGACCTTTGACCAAGTAACAGTAAAATCCAATAAGCAGTTTTTAAATGAGTTACATCAAAATCGGACCAGTCATACTCAAGTTATCACTGTAACAAACCCAAATCAGACATATTTTAGGCCCCATGACCTTTGACCTTCGACCTTTCAGCTCCAAAACCTAATCAGTTCATTGCTGCGTCATAATACATACTCCACCCAAGTAACATGAAAATCCTACAGGCCGTTTTCATGTTATTGCGGTAACGAGCCCAAATCAGGCATATTTTATGCCCTGTGACCTTTGACCTTTCAACTCCAAAATCCAATCAGTTCATTGGTGTCTCATAATACATACTTCGACCAAGTTACATCAAAATCCGACAAGACGTTTCCAAGTTATCGCGGTAATAAGCCCAAATCAGACATATTTTAGGCCCGGTGACCTTTGACCGTTCAACTCCAAAATCCAATCAGTTCATTGGTGCCTCATAATACATACTTCGACCAAGTTACATCAAAATCCGACAAGAAGTTCTTA
>JZLH01S0034446.1:29616-42162 GCA_001188425.1 Eucidaris tribuloides
AGGCAAACCACAAATATGTGGTCTTAGTATTGAATGGGTTAATGTAATTATAGACTGCTTCAAGAATGAATACGTTCTTAATTCGGATAAGAGTTTGATAAACTGAGACACTTGCTGGTTTGCCGCACGAATGTACACAGCCCGCTGGCGCAGTAAACCTGAAGTATATATTTTAACGATAATATACTACACCACATGTTTGTATCTGAATTTAAGCATTCACCGGCCTATTTGAACCGTGTGTAGCAACATTAAATCTTCATCATCCAACAACAGTAGAATAATGCAAAAACTATCAATTCGGAAAGCTGATGAAGATTTAATAGCCACGATAAACCAGTCGCGATGTGAGCTACATGCATGCATTTTACTAGGAATTCTGTGCGACGATCATGCGGTGTCATATACGTTGACTGCACCATCAACTTAAATCGTAAAGATATCTATCTGTAGTCAACAGAAGCAGTCGACGGCGTTGACACACACTTCCGGTCAACGTGAATGAGGTCCACGTCCACACAAATCTTAAACTCCCTAATGCCTGCCTGCAACTCAACAGCCGCTGTTAATCTATCAACTGCTAATCAGATGTAAGTCAACACAGAAAGAAACACATCCCCCTTCGTTTGTTTGCCATGCAATGTAAATGGACGTTTGATTGACAGTAAAGCAATAGCTAGTAGATGATACTGATAGACCAGAGATGCGCTATGTCCACACGCATGGGACATTGCTATAAGCCATTCATTAGTGGGAGCACGGCCATGTGTTCATAAATTAATTCAGTTAGGAAAGGGGCAGGATCTCTATGATGCAGTCAGTTATGTTTGGCTTAAATGATAAAAAAAAGTGTACACTGGGGTTTGAATGCAAGCAGTGGGATTTTCAGTCTTCAAATAAAGCATGCAAACATAATCTTCAGATTTCATTAAAAATATTTTGTTAACATAAGATGCAAGTCTGTGGCCTTCATGCACAGTACAGTACCAAGAGAGACAATTGACAATGGTACAAATTGTTTTGATTTCTTAATCAATAATCAAAAGGAGTGGGACACAATAGACTGGCTAGAGTCTAGACAACATTTGTCATAATTTCTTTTCTTGTTAATAAAGGAAGTCACAAGGCTGCCCAACATCTTTAAAGCCCAAGTTTAGTTAGGGGGATATTTGGCGACCCGCGTAACCGCGGATCACCATAGATTTCGTAAGAATTATTTTTCTTCTTTATTCATGTTTCTTTGTCGCCATTTTTGTGCACGCGTTATCTCAAGAACGATGAGTGCAATAGTTTTGTAACTTAACATAGTTATGTCCTATGTCAATACCTCGTTGGTCTCTTCCTGTCAATTACTGTGACATCATCTATGACATCATAAGCCAAAATCTAGTCCTAACCTATATTTTCAATATCTCAAGCCGGCAGTGGAATAAAAGAACTAAATTTGGCAGAAGATAAGTTAAGGTCAAGGTTCAACTTTTGGACCTAATCACGTGCGCGCGCACGTCACGATGGGCTTGCACGGGCACGTCAAAAACTTTACAAGTTTTAAAATGCTCCAAATGACTTCTTATTAACAGTAGCATACGTTTCAGGTCATTTGGAGCATTTGGTGCGCACGCGTACGCGTGCGATTTTTTCCGCGCGTACCCCTTTTCCGACCGAATATCATCGTTTTTTCGACGGAGTTGGATTTCTGACTGAATTCTCCATCAATTAGAACCTTTTTCCGAACACTAGGACCCAAAGTATCGGTTACAGGTCCAAAAACCGTAAATGCGCGCGCATTGCGCGCGTAGTGAATAATGCGCATTTTTAAATCACTCCTAACTCTCTAGAATTAACGGTGACCCCTACTTTTTATTGCTTATTCTGATAGAGTATGATGCGTAGATAGCATTTCAGGCATCGCTTTCTATGCCAAAGTGTTGTGACGTCATCTATGACGTCACAAAGAAAAATCGTATTTCTAGCATATCTCATGACTGGAGTCGAGTAACATCACCAAACCTGGTACATAGTAACTTCAGGTCAAAGGTCATCGTGCGCGCTTATCATATGCGTGCGGGCGTCACGACGAACGCGTACGGGTACGTTTAAAATTAAGTCTTAAATCAGCCATTTTTCTCTAGAATAAACGATTGCTTATTGCGTATTGCTTATTCTGATATAGCCTATGATCCGTAGTTCAGGCACTACTTTGCATGTAGAATACTTGTGGCGTCATCTATGACGTCACAAAGAAAAAAATCGTATTTCGCGCATATCTCATGAATGGGGTGGATTAAGATAACAAAACGCGGTACAGAATAACTTCAGGTCAAAAGTCATCACTGGTGCTAATCATAACCGTCCGCGTGTCGTGACGAACGCGTACGCGCACGTTGTATTTTCAATTAATATTTGATAGACAATTTCCGTTAATGAGGGACATAATTCATCATGCAATGGTGATTGATATGCATTGTGTGTCACATTTTCTTTAAATTGAATGATCGGAGCGGTTACGCGGATCACCAATTCATCTTAGTGACGAATTAACATCTAGTTTTTATTTGAAAGCTTTACATGTATGCCCAAAGGTCATATCACACCAATAACAGATTCGGAATGTCTTAGTTTTTTTTTTTGTTAATTAATGAAAAGGGTTAATAAGGTGTTAAGGTTATAATGAGTCATACCATTAATTAATTTTTTAAAAAACCCGAAAGACATTCAGAATCTGTTATTGGTGTGACATGACCCTTTGGGCAAAAAGCTTTCAAATAAATAAAAAATCCCCAAAACTCAACTCGGGCTTTAAAGACACTATATAACAGTGTGGAAGCCTTATTTAAAAAATTGTCAAACCTTGCTTTCTGACATATCTCGTAGTGTTTGGATGGACAAATAAACACATTAGAACACAAAAGTTTGGACAGTTATGCTGTCACTAGTACATTATGTGCAAATTCAAATTGGCATTAATTTCCTATCGGGCGATAGGAAATTCTGCAACACAGCAGTCTATGGGGGAAAGCTGGAATGGTCTCTCAATGATTTTTACTTTTTTAAAGCACTTACTGATCATTTTAAATTGCATTTTTTTCAGGGCTTCATTTTTAGACCATGTCAGAGACACTGGTAGCATGGGGAATCATGCAGCTCAGATTTTTTTAACTGGAAACGCTTTTATACAGTGCCTTTAAGAATCTTCTTTTCACAATTTCACTTTACTGACAGCCGCGAATCAGCTTTCATTCCACAGTGAGAAGAATTCAAAGAAGCGGGACAAAAAAAGCACCAAAATCCACTCTTTTGGCATGTTTAGGGACATACCAGGGATAAGTTTCACAGATCATTTCATTGCACGATGTATGCTGTTCTTCACAAGAGAAATACACTCTTATAGACCTGTAATACTAGTTTTAACTCAACCAGTGGGCACCTCTCACTCTAAATTGTTATCATGTACTGCATGCATCAAAATCTGCCCACTAACTCTGCTCCTATGCCATGGCAGCCAGTAGGCCTGTAGGGGGCCATTAAATTTCTTCTCACCCAACCGTTTCAGGTTACACTGACACAGCAAAGCAATGCACACTGTACTGTAGGAAATAGCTTTTCTATACGTGGACTGGTAATGCACAGACTTTCTGAACCTTAAAAGGCTTTAGAATACAAACATGCATACATACATGTACGTCAGACAGACGGACTGACACTGAGACGTCTGGCTAAGTCGACATCTTAAGCTGATTGGCGGTGCAAATGTCAGCCTGCACTTTCATGGTACAGCGTGCTCAAACTTGACTGCATGCATGCAAGCATTCTCAATTTCTTGGGTATGTTGTGTTACTACTATGATGGGCTAATATAGTACTGTACAATATACAAAATACTACATGTACACAGTAGTGACAGTATGTGATTTTATTTTTAAAGATCCAACAACTTCTGCAAAATGATCACTTCCTGACATACGAGTACAGGTCGAAAATGCGAAATTACATTCTCTGGAATTCCCCACTTTGAAGCAAAAACATGAACATGTACAGTACCAGAAATATATGACACATTTCTCAGGCCGCTCAACTGAATTTTCATCTTCTCTGATCATAGACAGCTTCCTCTTTTTAGTGTTCACTATCACTTCCTCCTCTCTAGGTTAAAGGTAAATGACATGATAGGGGGTAGTCCTCAACTTGGGCTGAAACTTCTCTAGAATCAAGTAAACTATGCAAGGATTCTCCTGTGAAAATCTTGTAGTCAAACGTTGACTCATTCTAAAATGAACAATGTCAATATCAAGTCCTAGCACGGAAACCTGCTGTGTGGCTCTCTGTGGGGCTTATTTTTATCGTCGCCGGATAAAATTAAGATACTCCTATGTTTATGCTTGATTCTCCTTAAGTAAACAAATTACAGACAAATTCCCCCAGGTGGGAGATCCACTCCTGCTAGTGTATAGTTGGTATATATTTCCACTCATTTGGTTCTTGAGGCATTTTCAAGTGTTCCCAATCATGTCACTAACCTTTAAAGAAGGTTTCTTCACGTTTTGTTTTCTTGAAATTCATCTTACATGTTCTATTTTTCTTCTGCTTCATCATTTTTCACTTCCTCTTCAACTTTATATAAAGCGGAAAGGGGGAAAAGAGGAACATAATCCAGAATAATACAGTGTACATCTTTCAATGCTAACCCCTTGGGAATAGCGGGCTTACACCAGGCCAGTATATATTGGGCATAGGCCTACATAACTTTACCTTTGCATTAACTTGCAGATGGCACTAGCTACAGACCTGTCACAAAGATACACTCCCTTGTTTCTAAGGGTATAATGTACATTAAACCATTAATTTATATATGTCTGCTGTTTTGAACTACTCAAAATTTCTCATATAATTTTTGAATTTATATTTAACTTTAATTCCAGGTATTAAATTATAGACAGAAAACAGTACATTTCCATTAAGTGCCAAATAAATGATTACCGGTTTCATCATTATTATGTCACAAACCCTACATGTATGTAGGCTGCAAAATACATGTAAAAGATAGATAATGTAAATGCATAGTCTACATATTTTATAAAGCATTGCAATTTTACATCAGATTGTGGGAATACTGTAGTTACTGTAATAATCTAAATTCATGCTAATTATCCACTTTTCTATTTTTTTAGGTCTACATGTAGCTATATTTTGCCTTTTCATATAGCCTTCATCATTACACACAGCTTCATGAGTGCTTTAGAATCCAACATGTATAAAATACAAGGACATACAGTACATTGTATCTTACACAGCACATGTACATAAATGTTCCTGTGAGTTTACGGAACAACATGCCAGCTCATTGCTTCCCACGTACATGTACACTGTACAAATAAATATCCATCATTCAACTACCTGCATTGAAGATGCTAGCATACAGCATCCCTACAATACACTCACCTTACAACGGAAAGGCCCTAATATCACTCCTTAATCAAAGTGCTATCAATGTATCCGGTTGATATTATTTGCACGTGCTGCACATGGAAGTACAATGTATCCGGTCAGTCACCGATGATATATTCACACTGCCAGCACTGACCTGATGCGACTAGCCTTACAAAACCAGGTCAGATGATGCAGTAGATAGATCTACATTATGCACACATTTGGATAAGACTAAGGGCCGTCTTTCTTAGGTAGACACAACGATTTCCATGAGAGTGAGACATTTACTGTAGCACAGCAGATTCAGGAATCCATGCCATCCAAGGTTCTGGCAATGAATGTCTCTCAAACCTCGTGGGCGTGTGTCAATCACACTTAAAGGAAAAGTCCACCCTGACATCAAGTTGATTCCTAATAAAGCAGTGAACGGTTTAAGTGACATGACTGGGAACACTTGAAAATGCATCAACAACCAAACGAGTTGAAATATATACCAGAGTGGATATCCCAGCTGGGTAAAGTATGTCGGTATTTCAGTATATCGATTTTTAATGATATTTTAATTTGTCGGTATTCCCGGTATAGCCATTGAAAAAATATCGCTACATGTATCAACTTTTTCCAATAATTCATATTTTTTCTCCGATATTTTCTTCCATATATCGACAAAATATCAACATCCATTTGCAAGTCATGTTACATTTATTCTTTCCTTCCACAATAAATTGCCTCCAAAAGATCTTTTATGTGAATATTCACGCCAAATTTGCCGATTGCGGCCCACTTTCACATGCACAGACATGTCGCATGTCACATCAAAATTCGAAACTCAATTCTTGCCGCGCCGACTCTCACGCACCATGGAGAGATTTGAGGGTTTTGACTATCCTGTCACTTACCAATGAGGGCGTATGTCAAGAAGGCGGAAATAGCCGACCGACCTCGTAGTTTTGCGATCTCATGTTTTTATTGCGAACGCGAAGCTGACATGCGGAGGGAAATTTCTTTTGTAAAGACATTATAATCAGTATTTTGGTGAGTCAAAGAATTCATTGTTGTTGATCAATATTTGTTACCAATGATAGTGGTATGTTCTTGTAACAAATATTTTAACCTATAGGCCCGACATCGTTTCAACTGTCATACGGTCGGTCAATTGACTGATAGTTTCAGTCCCACACATTGTCATCGGTGTTGTGCATTTACTCCCTATGGCATCGAGTCAACTCGTGCAGTTGTCTGAGTAGGCATGCTACCGGTATACCACGTCGTGTGAGCATTGTTCTACAGTGGTACAAGACGATAAACCCTCACCTTTACCTTTTTACCTTTAACGGTATTTCTTCAGCGATATCGGGATACCGAAAATTTGTCATACCGACATTCTTTACAGCTGGGAGGATTTGTCGAGCTAATATGTTTACTTCAGAAGAATCAAGCATGAACATAATAGCAATGTAATTCTCTGATTTCTCTCGTGCCCCGATAAAAATAGCAGCCATAGAGAGCTACACAACAGGTTTGCCTGCCACGAGAGATATTAACATTAGTTATTTTAGAATGAGTCAACATTTGACTGCAAGATTTTCACAGCAGAATCCATGTATAGTTTATTTGATTCTAGAATAGTTTTAGCCCGAATTAAGGACTCCAATCATGTCATTTACCTTTAATGAAGGTTTGGTGAAAATCCATCACAGAATAACACTTAAAGGTATGAATTTTTAAAGTCTTATGACGTCACCTACGAGCAGTTCCACCATTTCTCATGTACATGTAATACTGTATACAGTTCATGAAGTGCCATTTTCTCAGAAAATTAAAATGGTTTTCCCTATGCATTCAATCTAATGTAATCAGAAACATTATTTCATACATTCTTTTATGATAAAAAACCAATTCAATCATCATGAACCATTAACCCGTTGGAGACCATTTGATTTTGAACACTATACAGTACCGTGCATTTTCCACAGACCTCAATATGAGTTCACTTGTACTTTATAGACTTCAACAGGTTAAAAATATGGCAATTAATGGAATTTATATTACATGACATACTGTACGTGTATGGGAAGCTGCTCACATGTGATGTCACATTACAACATTAAAACTTCACAACTTCAGGTACACGTATGTAACTCTTTTATTCTTTGGTGGCTTTTTATAAATTTGTTTCCCTCATTTTTCCACTTTTATTAAAGCCCAAGTTTAGTTTTGGGAATTTTTTGTTCATTTGAAAGCTTTATGCCCCAAAGTCATAACCCTGCAATAATAGATTCTGAATGTATTTGGTTTTTTTTTTTATTAATTAATGAAAAATCTCGGGGGGGGGGGGGGGGTACCCCCGGAGATTTTCGGCTTTATTTTACATTATAGCATCCAAAGGGTTAACACGGCGTCAAGGTTGCATGAGTTATACTTCATAAGAAAGAGCAGACTCTGCTCTTTCAAATGAGGTATAACTCATATGACCTTAAAGGTTAGTGACATGATTGGGAACACTTGAAAATGCCTCAAGAACCAAATGAGTTGAAATATATACCAACTATACACTAGCAGGAGTGGATCTCCCACCTGGGAGGATTTGTCTGTAATTTGTTTACTTAAGGAGAATCAAGCATAAACATAGGAGTATTCTTAATTTTTTGCCGGGTACGATAAAAAATAGCCCATAGAGAGCCACACAGCAGATTTCGCAGTGTTACGAGTGAATATTGACATTGTTTATTTTAGAATGAGTCAACGTTTGACTAAAGATTTTCACAAGGAGAATCCTTGCATGTGTTACCTTGATTCTAGAGTACATGTAGTTCAGCCCAAGTTTGAGGATTATCCGCCCCAATCATTGTCATTGACCTTAAACGCCTTGTTAATACTCTTTGGATGCTATTATGTAAAATTATAGGCCGAAAATCTGCGGGGGTCCACGCCCCCCGCCCCCCCCCCCCCCCCCCCACGCCCTGATGAATTTTTCATTAATTGATTAAAAAAAACTAAGACATTCAGAATCTACTATTGCAGGGTTATGACTTTGGGGCATAACGCTTTCAAATGAACAAAAAATTCCCAAAACTAAACTTTGGCTTTAAAACCAACTTGACATCAAGGTGGATTTTCCCTTTATTAAGGAATATCAGCCTATCCATCTTTCAGACAGCTCTACAACTACATGAACATGCTGCCAGAACACAGGTGTTTTTTACCTACTGGATTATAAATATTTGAATAAGTAATTAAGGCCTACTGTACTAACTCCACTATTTACTTATGTGTACATGTATTTGCAAAGGGTAATTAACTTTTACATGTACATGTACAGTGTAGTAGGATTTTTTTTCATTCTACATACATGTACTGTACATATGTACACACTACACGTTCCCTAATAAAATGGACAAGTGTACTACAATCACAAAATGCAAGACACAATCCTTTACTGTGCAGGCGTGTCTGCGTGTATTACGTTGTATGATTTATGAATGTAAAAATGTTCATAATTTTCAGAGCATACATGTACAGTTGTAAACAAATTGCACAACATATTATGCAATTACATCTACATGTACATGTACATGTAGGTATAATGCTTATTTATTATTATTATTATTATTATTATTATTATCTATTATTATCTATGTCTTTATTGACAGGTTGGCACCATATATGGAACGGATATTTGATAAATGTACAAAGAAAGTCTAGCAACCACACTCAATATATACATGTATGTATGTAGGAGATATTATTCACTAAAACCTTATCCATTTGCTTTGATTAACACTTTAAAAAAATGGTTTTGCTTGAAAAAAATCTGTATATGTTTAAATTAAAAAAATCAGACAATTTATTAGTTTCAGTGTAATAATATCAATATTTTTAATATTTTTTTTCACATCAAAGCTCAATACCAACTACAGTGTACATGCATTACAAAACTCGTACTCCTCCCTTGTATCCTTCTTCTTCATCATCTCCTCCTCCCCCTCCTCATGTTGACAATAAACTGTCTCTTGTCTGATGTTTATGACCACTGAAGATTTGTGTTTAAGACTGGTTACTTGTGTGCTTGTGTGTGAGTGTGTGTAGGCTATGCATACTGTGGTCTGTCAAGGCAATAGCAGACAGCTGTGATTATCTACCAGGTGTAGCTTCTGGAAAATGATGTGGTTGCTGTTCACAAAAAAAGAAATCTTTTCAATCGGCATAAAAATAAAGTAGGGGTTGTCAAATTATTTTCAATCTATTTTCGTGAAAAATGTATTTTTTAAATGCCACGTAATTTTATTTGAAGAAATAATCATGTATGAGTCTGTTCATTTGATTGGCAGTTGGCGCAGTTCAGTACACAGATACGTGTGGGGATTAGCGATGCGGGCGGAGATCAAGTTTTACTCTCAGACTTACAAAAGATGCATTGTTTGCTGACAAACAATACCTGGACTATCATTAAAATGTTTGAAAAACGACCATGTCCGCAAGTTACTGTCTGTTTGATGTTGTTGTTCCAGGATTTTAAAGACACATTTCATGCCAGCAGGGATTAGCTAGCCGGCCGAGTCGGGCTGACATTGTTCACCCGGGAGTTGTGGGGTCATTGTTTCCAGGTTATGTGGCTTGCTCGGGGGCAAAATGGGCGGTCGCTGGTCGCGTTAAGCAGTTGGTCGTTATATACAGAGTACTTATTACATGATTTTGCTGCGGGGGAAACTTGGGTGGTCGTTATGAACAGGGGGTCGTTATATACAGGTGGTCGTTAAGGCAGGTTTGACGTATTATTATTATTATTATTATTATTATTATTCATTATTATTATGTGCAGCCGATACTATATATTGTGACCCACAATTTTGGTTCATTGGAGATGCTTTCGCATTGAAATGTGCAGGAACCTTGCGCTTAAAGCAACTATATAAACACGTGGAAGACCACGTTTAAAAATTGTGAATTTGTATCTGAATATCTGACAGTGTATTGAATGGTACAAATAAACCACCTTAGAGGGCAATCAAAGTTTTGAGCAGTTATGCTTGTCACTAGTAACAATATGTTGGCAGATACAAATTAGCAGCATTAATTCCTATCACGCGATAGGAAAATTCTGCAAACACAGCCAGTCTATGGGAAACTGGAATGTCTCTTCAATGAATTTTTACTTTTTAAAGCACTACTGAATGGATATTAAACTGCAATTTTTTTCAGGGGCTTCATTTTTAGATCATGTCCAGAGACACTGGTCAGCATGGGGAGAAATCATTCAGCTCAGATTTTTTAAACTGGAAAACACTGTTTATAGCAGTGCCTTTAGAAGACCACCCTGCTCATAAGAGACTCACTATCTCTGCGTTTCCGTTGGAGCGGACCTATTTGCAGGCTTTCATGGTATTCTATTATAACAATAAGCTGTTATTACCATTATTGGTGTTTCGCTAAGCGTGGATCACCATAGAGTTTGTACGAATTTTTTCTTTATTATGCTTCTTTCTGTGTCACTTTTTGTTCAGCCGATATCTTAAACCCCAAGTTTAGTTTTGGGATTTTTGTTATTTTGAAAGCTTTATGGCCCAAAGTCATAACCCTGCAATAGAGAGAATCTGAAGTTCTGTAGTTTTTTTTTATTATTTATGAAAAATCTCTGTGAAACACCGCCCCAAAATTTTAATTATAGGCGATCTTAAAGGCGTTAAAAAGGATTGAAGGTTAATGTGTTTACTCATCTGAAAGAGCAGACTCGGCTCTTTTCAGATGAGGTATAATTCGATTGATAACTTTTTTTTTTCTTGATTTGTTTTTTAATTAATATAATAAAAATGTCAGGGTGGACCCCCGACATTTTGACGCGTATTTTTACATTAACATAGCACCACCAATGGTGTAAAATGTTATATGAGTAATACCCCCCCCTCATCTGAAAGAGCCTCGTCTGCTCTTTTCAGGTGAGGAATAACAACATGCTAACTATAGCTTTCAACCTTTAGATGCGTATTAATGTAAATTTTGGGGTGGTTCCCACGAGATTTTCATTAATTAATTAAAAAAAATTAATAGACATTCAGGTAATCTTAATTATTGCAGGTTTGGACATTTGGGAGCATAAAGCTTTCAAAATAACAAAAAATCCCCAAAATAAACTTGGGCTGTTAAGAACGGATAGCTGTTAATAAATCTTGTAACTTAGCATAGTTATCATAATGTCTCATGTTAATGCCTCGGCATGGTAGTCTGGTCAAAGTGATAGAGCAGCCGTGACGTCATTTATGACGTAAAAAGCCGAAAGGTAGACTTAACCTAGGTTACGATATCTCGAGCCGGCGGTCAAATGAAACAACCAAATTTGGCAGAGGTCAAGTTGAGGTCAAGGGTCAACTTTTGAAAGATACCTCGTGCGCGTGCTTGTCACGACGGGCGCGTAAAATGGAAAAATGCTCCTAATCACTTTTTATTGACAGCACTATACGTTTCAGGTCATTTGGAGCATTTTGGTGCGAGCGCGTACACGCGCGTTTTTTCGCGCACACCACTTTCCCGAGCAAATACCGTCGTTTTTTCGATGGTTTTGGATGTCTGACTGAATTCTACATCAATTAGAACCCTTTCCCGACCAGCCGGACCCAAAATATCGTTTATTAGTCCAAAAAACGTAAATGCGCGCAAATGCGCGCGCATGCGCGCGCATGCGCGCGTAGTAAATGGCGCCATTTTTAAATCACTCATAACTCTCTAGAATTAAGGGTGACCCCTACTTTTTATTGCTTATTCAGATAGACTATGATGCGTAGATATCATTTCAGGCATCGTTTTCTATGCCAAATTGTTGTGACGTCATCTATGACGTCACAAAGAAAAATCGTATTTCGCGCATATCTCATGACTGGAGTGCAGTGAGCTAACCAAACTTGGTACACAGTAACTTCAGGTCAAAGGTCATCACCGGTGCTAATCATAACCGTCCACGCATCACGACGAACACGTACGCGCACCTCGAATTTCAGATTAAGGTTAAAGAGAGAATTTAAGGTGAAAATGGACAATTTTGAGCAAGCGTTGGTACGTAGTGTAGATTGTTTGGAACATGCCTTTCAGATCTAATGATCGGAGCGGTTACGCGGATCACCAATCA
>JZLH01S0034447.1:0-13815 GCA_001188425.1 Eucidaris tribuloides
GCGGACATCAATAAAAATTCACGGTGCCGATTTACTGAACCTGGCACGTACCGCGGCATGGTACTGTATACTGTACGTACACGTATCGCCACTGTCACAAATATGTCGCAGGCGAGGCGGCGACAAAGTTATGCCATAACACTAACAGACAGCCCCATCTCCCCGGTATATCTGTTACCTCGGGCATGTTCTTACAGCACTCTCTTCAATTTTTGTTTATTTGATGAAAATAACGTACATTTTGGACAAAATAATTGAAACACACTGTAGTAAGCGGCGCGCGCACTCACGACTAAAGGCCACCGCACACTATGCGATTTTCCGTCGCACGAC
Organism: Eucidaris tribuloides; assembly: GCA_001188425.1. NCBI lineage: Eukaryota > Metazoa > Echinodermata > Echinoidea > Cidaroida > Cidaridae > Eucidaris > Eucidaris tribuloides. The sequence continues at coordinate 334 of JZLH01S0034447.1, forward strand.
TTAAAGAGTTGCATCTGAAATAAATCCCGGAAATAAATCGGCGTGAACGAAATATAAGCTTTGTTTTTTATTTCGGATCCAAGTCGGTGCAGTCGTACGACAAAAGTCGTGTTGTGTGCGGTGGCCTTAACCATACTGCAATCGCTATTCAGGGCTGCCACTCAAAATTTTAATTTCCCCCTACGCCGCATGCGTATTTTCCTCTACGGAAACCACTTTTCCCCTACGCCTAATTAACCATGTTTTCCTATACGTTTTCTCCTACAAAATCTTCACCGGAGATGGACAAAATGGGCGAATATAATCCGATTGGAAAATTGTCAAAATCCCCTACATCCCCTACAAATCATCAAAACCCCTTACGTTTCCCCTACGGAAGGTCTTTTCCCATAGGTAATACTACAACTATACATGAAATCGAATACGGTAGGGGATTTCTCAGTGTGGCATGTTGTTGCGAGTGCGCTTTATCGCGCGGCGGATGCCGCTGTTTAACTACTAGCGCGGAACAAACATCGCATAAGAGTGATCGGAGAGTCGTGAATTGGCTAGGATTTGTCACAATGTTCGTCTATTTCATCATGACAACAATGGAGGGATTTGAGGCTGTGATGTAAGATCATGCCAGAATGATTTGAATGTGTATTATAGCTATGTATAATACTTGTTAACATGTTCCCTTCATAATGTAGTTAAAGAAGTCCACAAAAAGTAAAATGAGTTACTTTGATTAAAGACTGTTAATCAAATGAGGTCATAAAGGTAACGTGGTGGCGCCAGACTTGGTTTTACATAATTGAGAATTCACGCAGAGATTAGTGCAATTTCAAATTGCAAAATCTTCTGTAAATTAGGGTTTGGAGCGGCCTACTTTTGACGTAAAAAGCATAAGGAATGGTAAGTCTTTTAATTTCTGCATATATAAATGTAGTTTAACGTGATGATTCCAAGTAATTTTTTCATTTTTTTTGCGATTTGTATTTCAGTGTAAGTACAAATGACTATCGTGTAGCAGTCACTCGCGCAGAAGCGACACACCGTGTAGCTTTGTACGTGAGTATGGAGATATCCCTTGTGTGTTGCACATTGCAGTGCAGAGACAGAGTTGACTGGTAAATTTGGCAATCTGAAGCGGGATCAGATCATACTGGTCGCAGCATGCTGAATGCATCGGGATGTTAAAGGATCGTAAACACGTTTTCAATTTTAAAAATTGAGTGCATATTCCATTCTACAGTGTCTCTGAATGGTCTAAAATGAAGCCTGAAAAAATTGCAAGTTTAAAGATATTAAGTGCTTTAAAAAAGTAAAAATATTGAAGAGAACCATTAGTTCCCATAGATGTGTGGTGCAGAATTTCCTATCGCCCGATAGGAAATTAATGTGTCAATTTGTATCCGCACATATTGTACTACTAGTGACAGCATAACTGTCCAAACTTTTGTGTTCAAGGGTGTTTATTTGTCCATTCAAACACTGTCAGATATGTCAGGTAGCAAAGTTCAACAATTTTTTAAACGGGTCTTCCACAGTGTTATATAGTGTCTTTAAATACAAGCATTACTGTCGTGCAACGCTACAATGTCTCATCATCGGTGGGGTGCGAAGAGCGACTTGGCATTTCGCCCATAGTCTCAACTCGACCATAGTAGACTTTGTCTTTAGTTGAAATTAAAAAAAAAGTGATTTTATGGTTGGGCGGATATGCAATCAGAGAGCAGGATTTTCGTGACGTTTTGTGACGATTTTTGACTTCCGTTGTCAACTAAAAATTCCTGAAATGTTATTCATACGCGCGGTAACACGGTCCCCCGAATCCCGGGGAAATCAAATTTTGCAATTCTGCCGCGAGAGGCTTTCAAATGGCATTAGGTTTGCATAGGTAAGCCAGCTGAAATCTCCGTCCGCGTACTAAATTGACACGGACAATTACGAAAAATCGGACAAAATTTAACAAAATTTGAGAAAAAAGGTCTATCCTGAAAAGGACTGGACCTCGAGAGTACTCACGGTTACGATGGTGTCGTCAGTCACGGGGTAAAAATCGTAGTTTCTTCTCGTTAGTGTCGTCGACGTAGGCTGTTTTAATTTGCACTGACCCAACGTGTAAACCACGTAGCAGAGAAACGAGACGATGATCCAGCGGGTCATCGTAGTTGAATTTAGCCTGATTTGATGATTTTCGACATCAAATTTAGGACCGCAGTCATCCAGACATCACCTAGATTGTCAAAAAATCCAGTTATTTACGAGTCGGCACCTGGCTCAGGTACCACAAACTTGTCCTGCACGAAAAATTGCTAAGTCAGGGATTGTTGACGCGCAGCGCACCGCGTTCATTCGCATAGCGCATACGCTGCAATTACACAACAAGATCGGGAACGCGCTCGGCGCGCAGGCCTTCTTATTGCATACTGATCATGCGTTCGATATCCCACAATGCAATACCCGCTATTGTCGATCACGATAGCTATCGAGCAAGCAATCGTTCCCTATCGATTTGAAAATAGTTCCGTATTTTCCTAGATTTTGCCTTTTTTTTCTTTTTGACGACGTTATCGCTGGATTTTGGGCTCCAATTTTAAAAACAATCTACAGATCTCTGTAGGTTACAAAACTACTTTTTGACGACGAACCCGATTTTCGCGGTCCCTAGCTCCCAAACACGCTCCTTAGCGATTTGAGGCCTTCGGCCTCGGCCTCAAGTCGCTATATTTAAGAGACATCCTAGAAATGGATGGCGGAGCCTCCATCCGTTTCTTATATGATGACGTCAGTCCGCTCTTCCGTAAACCCCCCCCCCCCAAAAAAAAGGTATAACTCACCCAAATCCAGGATTTTCATCATAGTTCCTTATCCACGCGAACCCCTTTCTTTCCGCGTTGTACGCCTATGGACTAATGGATTTGCTTGCTAGCGATTCTCTAGCTAGGTAATCGCTGACCCGCAACGTGCGGAAGAGAATCAGAAAGCTCAAGTCAGACCGATCTCCCAAGCAGCATGCGCACAAATAGGATTGCTGATGTACTGCACGCGATGAATGGACACGTGCTCGCAACTGACCGGTACTGCAGTTATCTCATATGATTTTGATTGTTTTTATTTATATTTGATATGTATCAAAATATCAATATTAAAATTAATTACAATCATTTATTTGGCTTACATGTATGATCTCTTTATACTTGCAGATGGATACTATAGGCAGCTATGGTGATGGCATGGCCTACGACCCCAATAAGAAAACATTTCCTATCATTAGTAGCGCAACTCAACATTTCCTTGCAGATGAAGGTTCATCCACCCCTAGCAAGACAATGGAATCTCTTGCTTCCAATAGCAAGTCGTCTGTGGAACTGCCCAAATTGTTTGCATCAAAGGAGGAGGCAGCGTCAGTCAGTGGGAGGGAACAGGATTCTGTGTTAAAACCAAGTCTTCCAAAGGTTAATCTCAAGAGGCATTTCTTGCCCCATTATATTTTTATATGCATACACGTATCTGTGATAATCCACGTAACTTGCATAAATCCCCAATTTGTGTAAATAGGGGTCACACTTATTTTTTTTTAACCAGCCAGGTGGACTATTTAGCTTGAATTTTACGTAGTCCACCAAAATACTGACTAGCCCCTTCCCCAAAATTTAATATTTTTCAAAATGTTTCATGTGAGTGACACTAAAGTAATATTTTTGGCTAGCCATGTGGACTAGATACTTAAGATTTTGGCTAGTCTGCAGTCATTTTTGCTAGCCATTGGCTAGCGGGCTACTGTTAACTGTGAACACTGTGTAAAGACACATTTGTGTACATGTAAATCATCATTTGTATAAATCTTTAAAAAAAAACCCTAAAAGATGTACATGTATGTTCCTTCCCTCTCTCTGTGATATACTGATAAGACTTGTGATTTAAACCTTTCCTCCAGAATGACCCACTATATTTCTCCACCCACTGAACAGAGAGATCAGACTTCCCCAGTAAGCCCTTATGACCTTCTTTAATACCAATTGGGACTTTAAAGCTCGAGTGAGATTAATTAACGTACAGTCATACACATGTATAGACTTTGTACCATACACACCTGCGAATAACCATAATGACAAATTCAAAACTGGGTTTACTTTTGAAGGTTGGTTAGTGGTTACTGTAATGTTACACATAGTATTTGTGTGTTTTTTGCAGAACTTGCCTGTACCAATAATATTTTAGCACAATTCCTATTATCTAGCTTTTTATATACCAGAGTATTATTCTATTTATTCTTTGTAATGAACAATACCGGTATTTGCAAAAGAGCATAATGTGAAAAGTACAACATGTAGGAATAGGTAAAATGCCATGTATGAATTTAAGTTTGATGTTGATAAGCCCTTTTCAATGCATGCACAGATATCAAGCACACAACTATTTCATTTCATATCTTTTCATGTAATTATTATCAGCTTTTATCATTTGTTAACACCAGAAACGTGTGCTTGGTTTGATACAGGTAAAACTTAAATTGTACTTTCTGCAAACTTATGGGCAATTCTGCAAAAAAAAGTTACAGCTGTACCTTCCTCGCAAAATCATGAAACATAACTCATAAAAATATGTGTTACAGTAACAAATTTAGTAACACCCAATTGAACTCATCAAGCTCTTTAATTTGCGTGGTATTTGAGATATGGTACCTTTGAAGTACATTGAGGCATACTTTTCTTTAAAAAAACAACAACTTGTTGCAATTTTTTTCGAAAAACACACAATCTATATTATTTCACATTCATCAGTACTTCAGAGTTAATTTCATAGTAGTTTAGAGTTAAGAAATGACCAAAACTGACTAAAGTTAGCTTTACATTCATTACCAAATGGTTTTAAGTATGTAGATATCAGGACCTGATAAAAAGTGGACAAAGTTCTAATGACATTACTCACTTAACATAATGTCCATAATGCAATATTTCTGGTCCTGTATGGTATGTACTGAATCTGTTGCACCTCGTCATCCTACAACTTAAACAGGACCTGAACACCCATTTCAGGAGAAAATTGGCTTCACTTCATGCTTAAGCTCACGAAATTTTCAACAAATCCATTGGCAGGTAAAAAGTCATGTCCAACAGATATCCAGTAATGTGTGATATCTACCAAATGATAAAAAGAAATTAATTCAAATGGTTAACATTGGAGGGTGACCTGTTTGGGTTATAAATACATGTATTAGGTTCAGAATGATAATGATAATTTCTAGAAATAAGCCCTCAAAGTTGCAAAAAAAAAAAAAAAACTCTGAATGTAATGTCTGTAATGCTGGAATTGCCCTTATATTGAAAAAAAAAGAAACAATCACAAATTTTGCCAATGTTCCCAGGTGAGGCGATCAAGGTATTCAAGAGCAGGACCAAGACCAGATCCAGACCGTGATGAGGTCGCCGAGAGGTTCCAGACCAAGGCACCACTGCCGTACCAGACCTGTAATTTCAGGTAAGTATTTTAAATGACATTGACAAGATTGGGAGATCTATATTTAAAAAAATGCCTCTTGAACCAAACTGGTTGAAATAACAATGTATACACCAGCTGGAGTGTATCTCCTGGCTGGAAGGATTTGTCTTGAATTTTTTTACTTAAGGAGATTCAACTATGAACATACCAGTACTGAATAACTTATGTGTCCCAAGAGAAATTAATCCCTTAGAAAGGTACACAACAAATTTGCCTATCACAAGGCATACTCGTGGTAGTTCTTTTAAAATGAGACAACAACACAAGATTTTCACAGCAGGATCATTGCATAGTTTACTAGATTCTTGAATAGTTTTACCCCGAGTTGGGGACTACCTCCCAAGCATGTCATTTACCGTTAAATTCCTGAGGGGATGCCACTTTTCAGGCAAAAGCCTAAATTCATGCCTTGACAATAAAATGTGTTCAGGCCATGTTTCAGGCTTTCTTGTACAAAATATCGTCTTGTAGTTGATTTTCAGGCCTTTGGATAAATTCTAACTCGGATATGTATAGATAGTCTCAATTCCATGCGCCGTTTCTACCCCCAGAGAACTAGAAAACACACTCTCCAACTAAGAGGCGTCGAGTCCGTGGGGTTGGGGGGGGGGGCGGCGATCGCCCCACCAGTGAAAATATGGGGGACAAACATATCGATTTGCCCCCCTCCCCAAATCCGAAACATGGATCGACGTCCCTGCGTCGACTTTTTCTACCTCACTCTGCCTTATTCAATGAACAGGACCTCATCACAGGCCACACTAGTCTTAGTTCAAGACAGTTAATTAGTGATAGTAATCTCTTTAGTATGGGATAAGTTTTTATGTCTGGAAGCCAGACTAGTGTAGAGTTCTTTGTCCCTCATGCATGATCATCTAAAGATATATCTTGTATTTATAGATGTATATACATAAAAGTTGTACACAAATAATATAAGAATAGCAGCCTCTGTTCAAAGGGTGAAATATCATTTTCCAAAACCAGGGTTGGGCTTAATAACATTCTAATTACATTCAATTACTTCCGTGGATTTACCAGCTTCTGCCCAGGTTGTGATTAACATCTACAATAGCTTTACTTCTTCCTTGCATTTAGTAGGTTATTTTAATGATAATCAGAATACTGTAAGCTTTTAAGTAATTTAATCATCTGTGGATTAAAATTTGGAATGTAATTGGAATCTAATCAGTGAGCCCTGTAAAGCCTGTATTGCACCTTACTCCTTCAATTGATGCTATATCAGGTGAAAAATTGATTACATTGCAAATGAATTTGATTCATAGTTCTAAGAAGCCGTTTTGATGTTGTGTACCTCTAAAAAGTCTTGGAACAGAATAATGAAACTTGTAGTCTTAACAGCATGAAGTCAACGGGAAATTGCAAAGTTAAAAGCAGAGTACTGCTTAAAGAATCAGCAATGAGCTGGGCGATATTTTGATAATACCAAAATTAGTTGATGTTGAAAAAAATATCGATTGCACAATAATGATCTCATGATTATTTCAAAATATCGTGAGGCACGATATGGCCCAAAATACCATTGATTGTGAAAATCTATGGGGTAAATGCATGCACTGCAGTGGGAGGGACCAAGAAATCCCTATAGCTATGAATACTCTGCACGTGAGTGCTAATGCCTGTACACAGGGAGGTGGGGATAAAAGAGAGACCTTCATGCTGTTCAGCTATCAAACTTGTGGACCTTTGTGGTATAGTATAATTGTCAACAAACATAACTCTGTCAACACACTGCCCATCAAAAATGCTATATAAACAATCGGCACCATGAATCTCCTGATTGAGTTATACAAGGGTCTACAGAAAGCAACATTGTTTTGACTACGTTAACGTTTTGATAACAGCCCTACAGGGCACACTGTCAATTTAAGCCTAAAATAGATTTATCTTCTTCACCACAAATCTGTTCTTCAACCAAGGCGATAAATCATGTTATCGACGATGTTTTTGTCCATAAATCAAATGAGGTTTAGATCAAATATCGCCAGCTCTAGTTGAAGATGAGTCGAAACATCAAAATTTACCCGATGGGATTGTATAACCAGACTGGAAGAATTTGTTTTGTATTTGTTTCTAAGTTGAACAGAAAAGTGCATGGCGCATGCTATATGTATTTCCTTTTCAAGATTGCAAATTTGCGCAGTTAAAAAAAATGTAAACCATATTTAGGGATCAACTCATCCTTCATGATCTTCTTACTCTGAAATATATAACCCTCCTCTCGGGTCCATGAAGTCATTCACAAATTTCTGTGTATGAAGCAAGTCATCTAATTCACTAAACTTACTTTCACTTTAAAAAATGTGGCTAAATAAAGAGTAAATTACTGCCAGTTACAAAAAGTGCATGCAAAGCCACACAGGGCTATTTATATTCTGTTAAATGTAAATGACATGATTGGGGGTAGTCCTGAACTTGGGGTAAAACTATTCTAGAATCAAGTAAATTATGCAAGGATTGAGGGTTCTACTGTGAAAATTTGGTAGTCAATTACTGTTAAATTCCTGAAGGGATGCCACTTTTCAGGCAAAAGCCTAAATTCATGCCTTGACAATAAAATGTGTTCAGGCCATTTTTTCAGGCTTTCTTGTACAAAATATCGTCTTGTAGTTGATTTTCAGGCCTTCAGATAAATTCTAACTGGGATATATGTATAGATAGTCTCAATTCAGACATTCACTACTGATTAAGGGCGTCTATTAGTTAAGGGGGGGGGGGGTAGGGGGCGATCAACCCAATCAATGAAAATATCGGGGGGGGGGGGGGGGGGGCAACATATCGTATCTGCCCCACCAACCATAATTCTGATAACTGAAAAATTCATAATATGCAATGCAAATACATGTTTTAAAAAGCATTGGAAAGCACTATAAAACTATTAAACATGGCATAAAAATACTATTAAACATACATTGCTTCTTGCGCAGAATTTTTGTATTACAATTTGCCCCCCCCCCCCCATCAGAAACATGGATCGACGTCCCTGCTCCGACTTTTTCTACATGTACCTCACTCTGGCTTATTCGATGAACAGGACCTCACCACAGGCCACACTAGTCTTAGTTCAAGGCAGTTAATTGAATCTCTTTAGTATAGGATAAGTTCTTATGTCTGGAAGCCAGACTAGTGTAGAGTTCTTTGTCCTCATGCATAATCATCTATAAAAGTATAAATACGAGATATATCTTGTATTTATAGATGTATATATACACATACAAGTTGTACACAAATGATATAAGAATAGCAGCCTCTGTTCAAAGGGTGAAATATCATTTTCCAAAACCAGGGTTGGGCTTAATAACATTCTAATTACATTCTATTACTTCCGTGGATCAACCAGCTTCTGCCCAGGTTGTGATTAACATCTACAATAGCTTTACTTCTTCCTTGCATTTAGCAGGTTATTGCAATGATAATCAGAATACGTAAGCAGCTAAGTAACTTAATCATCTGTGGATTAAAATTTGGAATATAATTGGAATCTAATCAGTGAGCCCTGTGTAGCCTGTATTGCACCTTACTCCTTCAATTGATGCTATATCAGGTGAAGAATTAAGTACATTGCAAATGAATTTGATTCATATTTCTAACAAGCCATTTTGATGTTGTGTACCTCTTAAAAGTCTTGGAACAGAATAATGAAACTTGTAGTCTTAACAGCATGAAGTCAACAGGAATTTGCAAAGTTAAAAGCAGAGTACTGCTTAAAGAATCAGCAATGAGCTGGGCGATATTTTGATAATATTACCAAAATTAGTTGATGTTGAAAAAAATATTGAATGCACAATAATGATCTCATGATTATTTCAAAATATCGCCAGAGGCAAGATATGGCCCAAAATACCATTGATTATGAAAATCTAATGGGGTAAATGCATGCATTGCAGTGGAGGGACCAAGAAATCCCTATACATGTAGCTATGAATACTCTGCACATGAGTGCTAATGCCTGTACACAGGGAGTGGGGGATAAAAGAGAGACCTTCATGCTGTTCAGCTATCAAAATTGTGGACCGGTATAGTATAATTGTCAACAAACATAACTCTGTCAACACACTGCCCATCAAAAATGCTATTTATAAACAGTCGGCACCATGAATCTCCTGATTGAGTTATACATGTACAAGGGTCTACAGAAAGCAACATTGTTTTGACTACGTTTTGATAACAGCCCTACAGGGCACACTGTCAATTTAAGCCTAAAATAGATTTATCTCTTTCACCACAAATCTGTTTTTCAACTTAGGCGATAAATCATGTTATCAACGATGTTTTTGTCTATAAATCAAGTGAGGTTTAGATCAAATATCGCCAGCTCAAGTTGAAGATGAGTTGAAACATCAAAATTTACCCGTTGGGATTGTATAACCAGACTGGAAGAATTTGTTTTGTATTTGTTTCTAAGTTGAATAGAAAAGTGCATGGCACATGCTATATGTATTTCCTTTTCAAGATTGCAAATTTGCACAGTTAAAAAAAAAATGTAAACCATATTTAGGGATCAACTCATCCTTCATGATCCTCTTACTCTGAAATATACATGTATAACCCTCCTCTCGGGTCCGTGAAGTCATTCACAAATTTCTGTGTATGAAGCAAGTCATCTAATTCACTAAACTGTAAATTGAATAAGAATCCACCTTACTTTCACTTTAAAAAATCTGGCTAAATAAAGAATAAATAACTGCTACAAAAATTGTACACATGCAAAGCCACACAGGGCTGTTTATATTCCGTTAAATGTAAATGACATGATTGGGGGTAGTCCTAAACTTGAGGTAAAACTATTCTAGAATTAAGTAAATTGTGCAAGGATTGAGGATTCTACTGTGAAAATTTGGTAGTCAAAAGTTGACTCGTTCTGAATTAACTTCTGACGAACAAATTTGTTGTGTAGCCTTCTATAGGACTAATTTCTTTCGGGCCTGAAGAGAAATAAAGTGCTGGTAATTTCATGCTTGATTCTCAAGACAAATCCTTTCAGCCAGGAGATATACTCCAGCTGGTGTATAAAGATATGAGTATGATGTGTCATGAATTATATTTATGGAGTCACAGACATGTACACATGCAGTGTATCGTTTGTATACAATATCTGTGATGTGCCTGGTTCGTGCAAATCAACAAAGAAGACCTTCTTTGAAAGAAGGTTGTGTTTCTTAGAGGCATATCAATTGAATATTGATATCTTTTCAGCTTGCGAAAAAATGTTCCTTTCTTCTTAGAAAAGGGGGAAAAGTAGCACAAGGTTATACATGTACAGTGTGTCTTTCGTTTGTACTATTGCTGCAATCACATCATGTCTGAGTTCAGGAACATTCAGGAATATTAAAATTTTTTAAGTACTGGAAAATCTGATTGCACTCTTAATTACATTACACACTCTTGTACCATCAGGCTTCTAAGATCAAATTAAAATCCCATTACATGTACACCAGTTTCCTCATCATCTCCATTAAATAACTAAGTGCCTTCATGTTGACAAAAGGCTTGTTCCACTTTCTTTTGATGATACTGTGTGTTGTAACAATGAAAATCTCATGCCTTGCATGTATAGTTGGGTGTGTTATTATAATCCAGTGCTATTAACAATAGGTGTATAAGGACTGATCGTCTAAAGAAATCAATACTTTCAGTGACGACCAAAGAAAAGCAAGAAAACGTAATCATGCAGGGATCCGATAACTTGTACATGTGTAGGGCCTACTATAGCAACTGCGGGTCAAAATGAATAAGGCCGTTGTTGCGAAGATCTAGGCAAGTCAACTCACTGTATAACTGTCTGTCGTTCGAGTCCCTTTGGAAAATCAATAGCGCTGTAGCCTTGATATCTTTTATAATGTTGGTTTGTAACTTACACCAGCGGTCTTGTATTTCTTTAGACAAACAAGCAACTTACAATTGAGTTCAGAACAGCTCTGTCATTATACACGTGTGTCTCATAAAATTATTGAAGTATAAAGCGCCCCTTCTTGGTAATAGAAAAAAATTTTTGGACATCATGCTTAATCGATACATCAAGGCACTAGTCTTAGCTTTTCATAATGACATTTTCTTCAGTTTTGCTTCTTTTAAATTCCTGAGATATGTCTCATGACACAAAAGGTATTAAATATCACGACATGTGCGACTTTTACTAAGATGATAGCACCAGGGCCTGTTCTGTAAAAGAGGACGCAACTGAGGAGTCACCGTTTGTTGTTAACAGATATCTGTGCGATCAAAAAGCAAATTGAACAGAACAAACAGCATTTGAGAGCTAAGACTTTGTCCTCTGTATGTTGATGCTTACATGTGTACAGCAGTATTTTCTAACATCGAAAGAGGCGCTTTTTACTTGAGTTAATTTTTTGAGACTGCTGCAGCATGCTCCAAATAAGTTGTGCAGTAAAACCGCCCTCTCGGCACACTAGAGGGCGCCGCTTTCACTTAGGTCAATTTTTTGAGACCTGGTGCAGATGTTCTCAAAAAGTTGTGCCAGAGTGAAGTCCCTCTCCGAGGCCTCACTTAGAAATTATTTTGACAGAATGCTTACATCTAACATCAAGGGCAAGTCTTAAGCTTTCACATGCATTTGATCTGTTCAATTTTGTTGTTTTTAATCTTGAGAAGTATGTGTAAACAACAAAAAGGTGAATACAATGTGTACTTTTACAAGTACTGTAAGTGAAGTGGGCACAATTGTGATTTTTACCCTTTTGTATTATAAAAATTAACATATTCAATATTAAGACAACCAAATTTAACAACTAACAGTTATATGAAGCTACGACTATTGCTTTGATGTGATAAGCACTAGTCACAATAAGTATTTTTCTATTGTCAAGAGGGCGGTTTCACTTGCCAATTTTTTTTAGACACACTGTACAGTATCTGTCTGGATCTTGGGAAGCGATTTATAGTGAATGAAATTTTAGAATCTAACTACATGGGTCTGAATCATGACTACAAGTTACTACACATGTACCTTTACTGTATCGACTGGGACCAATCACTCAGCGTTCCCTACCTTTATGAATAATTAGAAATTATAATAAGTAAATAAATGTTATAAACAAACAACTGCCATTTTTAGTGTTGTAAATTTAGATAAACAAATAACTAACATGAATTTACTTTATCTTTATTATGCATTGAAAGTGTTAGTTTATCTATATAAGGAGTGTTTCAAGGATCCTCTGCATAAGTGACAAAACACCCTCATACTCTAATAAATGACCAACAACCTTGAATGACATCTGAGAAATCTGAAAGTCTGAAAAAAGCTGTATCTATGATTAAGCGTAAGTGACATATTGGAACACTTGAAAATGCCTCAAGAACCAAATGAGTTGAATTATACCAACCTACACATAGAAGGAGGTGCATCTCCAACGGTAGGTTGTCTGAATTTGATTACTTAAGGAGAATCAGATAAACATAGGGTATCTTAATTTCACCTCCGGACGATAAATAAAGCCCCATAGAGACCCCACAGGCAGGTTTCGTGCTACAGTGAATTACATTGTGTTAGTTTTAGAATAAGTCAACGTTGACTACAAGATTTTACAGGAGAACAGCTTGCATAGTTTATTTTGATTCTGAGTGTTTCACCCAAATAGAACCTCCCATCATGCGTCATTTACCTTTAAAGAAAAGTGAAATTGTACCAATTTTTTCAAAACTGTTATAATTTCCATCGAAAGGTTACCCAGTTCTCTTCAGAAAGGCTGTACATTTTTTTGCTGGGCACATACTTAGCAGCCAATTAGAAAAGTAATATTTGATTGAAATGAGAAGTGAACATTGTACTCCAAAACCTTTGGCGAAGTTTGCCACACTATCACTGCACAAATGACAGAGTTGCCAATTTAGAATCTCCCAAATAAGGATTAGATAATTTTTGAACATTCATAATTTCTGAATATTCAGAAATTAGTTTTGAACTGTTCACTATTTTCTCTTTTTGTTGTTCTGTTCTTTGAATATCTCTCT